>DWEC01003602.1:0-10471 GCA_018245735.1 Microceris miodesmiata
ATATCTCTCTGCCTCGCTAATTTGCCTCGCTCGCGATCTTACCTCACAGTTACATATGACGACGCCCGTGTAATTCTTCTGATTATTTTGCGATAAAAACGGCAAAATCGTTTCACAATGCGTGTAAGGGTTGTTACACACGGAGTGTTTTTACTTTAAATTCACCTAAGTCCTACTATCCTCTCAGGATGTGGATGGCTGAACTAATATGTCAAGCGAGCATTGGCAGTCTTCACACACCTAACACAAAATTGTAGAAAACGCTAAGATATGTATATGATACGTATTCTCCTGTTTTTTGTACTATATCGTATCCTTCTTTTTGAAGAAAATATTACTCATATTTCCCAAAAATTCTTCATCGGTGTCATTTAATAATAGATAATTAAACAAATCTTTAATAAAGCATTAATACAACTCCACAAACTGTGCACATTAATTTTACACGCGCTTTAATAAATATGTACAGCTAGAACGTGTATAGAACAATTTCGAGAAAAAAAGAAACGCTCGTTCAAAACGCGCGATGCATTAATGCCTCAGCTAATTACGGCCCTCCTCGGATCGTTATCTGCGCGCGGCCGCGCCAATTCCAAAGTTATAAAATTAATTAGCGTGGCTCAATCGAGAGTTAGTTTTGGAATAGAGACGTCACTGTTGGGACACATCCGGCGTTTGCGGTCACTTGTGCGCTTTACGGTGTAATTAACTCGTTTACCTGGTACCTCGTGGTACCTGGTACCTGGTACCTCGTGGTAGCTTTGCTCAATCCTATGCTGTCATTATTATTATTATATTGTCAAATATTGACCGCCTTGTTAGTCTAGTGGTTGCAAGCGCTACTGCTGATCGAGAGGTTCCGAGTTCAAATCCCGAGTCAGGTACTGTTGGATTTTTCCAACTTACATTTTCTAGTAGAAATATCTGGTAATAGCTCGGAGTCTGGATCGGTGTAGAGCTATAGGCGCACCCCTATTGTGGGACGTAAACGTATCTAATAAAAAATAGCAGTATATCTACTTCTCTTATCTTCCAACTCTTCGAGAATTACAGGTGTAATTTTACGTTTATTTTACGTATACCGTTATGCCAGGTCTGTTACGGGGTAGACAGAGAGTATCGGGTAGCAAATACCTATTTTTATATATCATCTATTAATTAACTATGACTGCTTTTGATTTTCTCAAGGGTGTGAAGAGACATTTCTACAGCAGTATGCGGTGAAACATGATATGATAAGATTGGCTCGACGCGGCCATTGTTTAAAATAAATAGCGCTGAATAGCCTTACATGGCTCATTCGACTGTTTTTTTGTGATAACCCGATCAAGGCAATAGAGATCATTTTGTGCCGTACAACTCAGGTAATTTAATACATGTAGGAACACAATATTTCTATCGCCGCTTCGATTTGGCTTTAGCACGCAATTTCGCAACTTATAATCGACGGTCGTGATACATACATATATATAGTGACGTATAAGAAATTAATACTCCATTGTACGTGCCCGCTATGAGCGCCGTTTCCGCTCGCTTTCACTGCGCCCGCGCACCTCTGATCGATATTGACGCTGCTCGTACAGAGGTGCGGTTACATATAATATATGTAATTGTTTGTTCTTGTTTGTTTTTGTAATTGTTTAAATAGAGCCGTTTGGGTAGCAATTCTTTAATGGATATCAGCTTTTAATTCTACATACATTTGTAGGTAGAGCTCAACTGTATTAGGTAGAGTTCATAGTGTATTATATAAAGTTCATACAGTATTATGTAGAGTTCATACTATACTAGGAAGAGTTCATACTACATATATTATACTTCACGACTTGTTTACGTGAACACCGGTACATATTACTAATGTTGCATATCTGTACGAAGCATGATCCGCCAGCGAGTGTAATTAAACACGATCCATCTCGCGTTGCGTCACGCGTCGCGTGCGGCTCCGTCCGTCTGGATGTGCGGATTGCGCAATCCGCCACCACTTCAAGTTTACGTCTGCTGGATTGTCTCGTTACGATGTTGTATGTATACCATCCTGAGAGCGAAACTTTATCACCATCAACATACACCTTATAGAACGTTATGGACTGTGTGGACAGTTCCGCATGATGCTTCCCTCGTTTCCGATTGTTGCATAAGGCTCTACAATCATGTGTTAAATAAACGAAGCATCTCTTCACCGTTATTAAGGGCACATGTCAACATGTAGTTATGATCTACGCGTTTCCCAACTGCCTTCTCCTAGCTGCTACTGGTCTGTCTGTGTTCTTACGGAATCTGTAATAATCGTACCGGTAATTCATATACAGGTTGAGTTTATTTTGTTTTTCTTTCTTTTGTTGTAAAAAGTGTCACTGGGTTTTACTGACTTTAATTTTCCAGTAGTATACACAGTATCAATTTGTACCCGGTCTATGTTAATTGTGCGTCTATATGACGGTACTACACTCCTCTGCCTACCATTAGGGGGAAATACAGACGTAATGTCACATATTTCTAAAAAGCGCATGTAAATTTTCGGTGTGGAAATCGTAACTCGATATTTTGTATAGTACATGTTGGTAATGAACTGAACTAGTATCTATTTATATTTTGAATACGAAATTTAGAAAATTGGGTATCAAGCGTATTTGAAAGTCAGTATGTGATTTTATCCGTGAGTTATCACCGATCACCAAATGAATCTCTCTCCGCCTTGGTCATGATAAATGTAACAAATGTAAAAGCGCAAGAGAGCATCTATGATAGATTACATATTTTATAATTTTTCGTATTTAATGCACGTTTTTGCTAAAATAGAAAATGAAAAATATTGTATCGAGACAAATGACATCTTTTATTTATACTGACATGTTAAAATTTCGGAACTTTCTAGCACATATACACGTTCAAGTAGTGGATTTTGATTAAATTTATCATAGAAAAAGTAAGTATGTGGGTTATACTATTTTGTGTTATAAAGGGAGCTATTTATTAATAAGATACTCTTTGTGTAAAAATTTACCATTATGTCTGTAATTCTACAAGGGGTATTCAGAGGAGTGTAATACACTCCCACGTTCCACCAGTTAAGTGCACGTCCCACCATGGAATAAGTAGTAACCTTATTGCCGTATACCGGGTACAAATCCAAACTCCGAGATTCGAAATTTCTCAGAGAAAATGTTACTTAGAAAATCTAATAGTACCCGGACTTGCAAATTAAATCTAGGAGCCCTCGATTAGCACTCGCGCTTGCGACCACTCACAACATATTATTTAGCCACTTGTGTTTATTTTTCAAACTTCAGCCTGTATACATATGTTATTATTTATCACTGCGCTACCCGAGTGTTGGTAACAAACGTTTTATTGGAAACATTATAGATATTACGTTATGCCGCAAGTGAAATGGTGCAATGTAGCTCTCTTAAGTAACTGTAACAGTATGACTAAATATGAAAAGGATGATGGATTACATATCTATATATATATATATATATATATATATATATATAGTGATGAATATACACCAAACATCAGGTCTGTATTAATAGAGATGCTTAGCCCTCCGCGCCTGCCTACTCTGTTCTTTAGCACATGCACCGAAATAAGCATGGAGACAACCTGTAAATTTTTATCATCATCACCATCATCAGTCTGTTTAAGTCCACGGCTAGACACAGGCCTCTCCTTAGGCTGTTTCAGGCTAAACATTCTTATAATCGATGATAATATCGTTAACATTTAAATCATAACACACATGAAAGAATTTGAATTCAAATGTCAATGAGACAAAAGTGTTATCAATATTGCTGTCCCATTGAAGCACATGTTTCTATCGATGATGATTGATTCATCACCCTCAAACATTCACCGTCACGATCTGGGGCCGTGCCTAAGTAAAATTTCCGTTCTGTTGTCAATGGTGCAGAGTTTATATTACTTAGAATTGCCAGCTGAGCATTTATAGATATAGAAAAAAACTTTACTAACTTACATAGTGTGGTAGGTATATACAAACCGAAAATTAATATGTTTAAAACTGAAATTGACACCAAATAAAACAAATCAATAATAGAGTTATAATCTTATACATTACCTTATTTACTAAGTACTTTACAATTAACAAAAACAGGTATGATGCATACGGAGGTTTCTATCTTCCAATGTGCCACAGCATGCAGAGATGTGCACTCGCTCAGTGTGATTCTGTTTTGGTTGTCTATACTTTGTCTATGACTATCGTGTTCTTGTCTATCTTGTCTATGTCTCTGTCCTTTTTCTAACGTGAATCAATTGTTATTAAATCAATCTTTGTTTCCGTCTGTAAAGCATGTTGGTTTACGTGTATAAAAAAAAGGGATACGTCAATTTCAACAAAAAGCAAAGCATCTGTCACCAACAACAAATGGATTAGATACTAAATTTTATTACCCTGAAATTAAACTTTCTATTATTTGGACTGATGTTACTGGTGATTCTCCTCTTAAACCCCTATTACCTATTACTAAGTAACTAATAGTCTTATTAAAAACTAATACTAACTGCCAGTACCCGTCATATTTCTTGTCTGATTCTATGTGAGTTTTTACTTACTAATACTTTACTTTAATACTTCGGCTGCCCAATTCTTGTCTACGCCATATGAACTCTGTGACAACGTTTTGAATAGAACAATTTAAAACCATCACTACGCTCTACGCTATCCCCGTTTTAAAATAGGGCCTAATTTCCCATGATTTGTTTCAAAAAGCGGAACCAATGTGTAAGCGATTCCATTCCTTCAATCCTTGTTTATAGAGTTAATTTTACTATGCATTTTCGGGCGTATGGAAAAAAATTCACCGGATGCACCCAATAAAGTGTTGTGTTACCCACATGTGGGCGCAGTGTCCCAGGGTGTCGGCTTACCTTTATTATCTACGTCTACGGAGCGTGAACCCTTAGAGTTGCGTATTGCAAAAGAAATCGTTGCACCCTTACACTGTAAGGGTAGTTCTTGTAGGTACCTTCACGTAGGTACGTAAGGAGATGGGGGGAGGGCAGAGAAGTAGGTAAATAGGGGATAGGTAGGTCGGTGAGTAGTTAAGTAGATAAGTACCTGCAGATAGCAGTAGATCGGATTGGTACATACATTTATCCGCATAATTGTGATATGCCTTAACCGTGTTAATCCACTTTCTACACAAATCTAGTACAGTCTCGCTAATCTCCCACTGGTGGGCGACTAAACGTAGTCTCCGCCTAGCGGTATCATTTTTTGTACGAAAAACAAAACGACTTTGACTCATTGATACCATTAAAGGCATTGGATCGGTTCTGATTCACAACCTGAATAAATGATCATTGAAAAGAGTTAATAGAATTTCATTTAAAAATGCAGTGAAAATCTAGGGCAGTGATTTTCAAAGTGATTGACAATGCCCCCAGTGGACGCTGGAGGCTTTTAGGGACGTTAAACGGTCATAATATTACTAACGATGCTAGTTTGAACTTTGCTAAATGATAATAGTCCTATGAAACACTAGGTATGTTTAAAATGAAGTAATTTCAGGAGGCAGTAGAAAATGTTTGTTAAAACATAGTACACGAAATATAGGAACCTATAGTCTAGTGAATCATTCCGAAGCTCCTCGGGTCAAATGCTGGCGCGCAACTCTTCATGAAAAATGTGAATTTTATTTAATATCACTTGTTATAAGAGTAGAGGCAAACATTGCAAGGTCGCCTGCACACCTTAGAGCTCTCCACATTGTTCTCTAAGGCGCATCAAGTCGACGAACCTGCAACTGGCGAGCGTAGTAGACCACGCCCCTATCACTCCTCATTCTTAGAATAGACCCGCGTCCAACAGTGAAAGTGTAAAAAGAGATAATGATGCTGAATATACTTTACACGTTCTATCATAACCATACATCTGGCTCTTATTGCGTGTCTACTTATCACCCTATTAATAGAAACAACAATTCAACTACTGTTTCATACCACTGCCGAAGCTAAACTAAAGGATTGAAAAAAATTACAGTTGAACTAAAAGATTTCTACCACTTATCTTTATCTCCTCAACATTCTAGAGCAATAAACTGAAAACGAGCTTAAGCTAAAATTGGAAACGTCAGGTGGGTGTAAAAAAAACGATTGATGCAACAAAAAATTTACCATTTGAACAAAAAAAATGTTCGATGGCAACACAAAATCTTAGACGATGGTAGTGGGTCGTCGTACGATTTGCTTTAGTTTTTAGTTTTTGCAGCGGAAGTGACAAGAGCGGTGTCTATGTATAATACGGCTTAGTGTAAGTTTTTCATACGTACATATATATTGAGTCGTGTCGTGTTATCTGTCACGACTAATATATATAAACAGATAGCGTATAAATGGTCTATGAGAAAAATTATAATAATAAATAGGAATTATTTTATTAGCACCTAATTTCCCCATACCTCGTACATTATCAGATCTGAGCGCCGTTTCTTCAAGCGTATCCAGATACTGACCTATTTGCTCATAAATGGAAAACGCTTTAAATGTATCCTTGAAGTTTAGTAAGTGTTCTGATCTAGTTAAAGTGAACACTAATGTTTCTAGTATGTCTGTAATTCACTTTGATTGATTGGTTTACCTTTATTAATTGATCAATCAATATTTTTGGTATTGTTTGGTAAATTATCCTGTTCATTAATGTAAGTAAAAATAAGTGATCTTTTTTGATCGTATTTATTGGCTTAAAATAAGTACCAACTGCATAAAAATATATAGACAATGAGAAAAGGTATAAAAAAAATTAGGTTGATAGTTTAATGTTACTATACCTTGTAGAAGTGTAAATAACTAAATATTCAAAACAAACATCGTGCTGTCAAAATTTTTATCATACTATATCATCATTATCAGCCTACTCCCGTCTACTGCTGGACATAGGTCTCTCCAATAGCATGCCACTGAGCTCGATTTTCAGCTCTTCGCATCCAAGCATTGCCAGCTACTTTGCGTATATCGTCACTCTACCTAGCTGGAGGCCGTCCTACGCTACGTTTACCAAGACGCGGTCCCTACTCCAGAACCCGTGCACTCCAACAGTTATTGATTCTGTGACAAATATGACCAGCCATTGCCACTTCGGCTTGCTAATGCTTCAGGCTATGTCGATAACTAGTATATATAGTTGTGTATTGCCAAAAGACTTAATCTAAGTTTGCATGTTAAGCCCAAAACGTGCTAATTAGCATATCGAATAGCAAATGTAATGCGGTCGGGACCGCAGAGCGAAACAGACCTGAGTTTACCCACACACACACACGATAATAACGTTAGTACTTGCACACAAATGAGATTATAAACATGTGGTCGGCCAACCATACACTCAGACAGATGAAGATATGACTATTTGATTACACCAGAGATGAGTGTTCCTCAGAAAATTAAAGTCGTTCTCCGTGTAGGTCTAATACTGATACTGACCATAGACATTAAAGATAATGTTACTTAAACTGGACTTGTCTCTGATACTCTAGGGGTTTGGGCCTCTAATTCTCGGTGTTTTAAAAAATAATTTTTAAAATACCGAAAAAAATATTTAATTTTATATAATACCTTAAACTAAGGGATACAAAGGCGTAACTAAATGTCTGAAAATTGTCTTTCCCTGTTAACTCTGTGTGATGGTGAGTTTGTGGCGCTTACTATTTATTGGTTAAGAAGAAGAGTAGGGTAGATCAGTCGTTATCCGTTTGCCCTATTTCACGGCTGGCCCGCAACTCACACATGTGTATACACATACATAATATGTAGTTACACTAGCATTTGGTAATACGATCTCTACCGCTGCGGTTTCCCAGCTCGGTTCGTGTGTATAATATTCTATAACAAATATATTTTATGTACTCGTAAATACTTAACGAATTGGATTATAAGTAGGGTACATTTATAAACCGGATAGTTTAAGCGTTGCAGATGGTTGTGTAGCGGGTATTGCGTGGTGGTTTTTACCCGGGTCGTGCAAAGTATTATTGGGTGTTTCTAACTTGTTATTCCTTGTAGTTCGGAGTTTGGATTTGTGTTCTCTGTAAAGCAATAAGCTCACCCCCTTTTACATAATGGGATGTATAATGCAACTAATGATTCGTGGAAATGCACTACAAGCTTCTGCTTATTTCTGGGAAATACATGCGTGATATTACGTTTTTTTTACATGTCCTGTAATTTTCTTCACGAATCATAGTCACAATCTTTCCAATTGGCGTTTCATGGTCAGCAAACGAGTTCAAGTTAAAATAATTGATAATAGGGTGTCCCGTGTTTTTCTTCGCACATCACGGTCACCACTCTCGCCGATTGACGTTTCACGGTAGTAAAACGGTGAAAGTACTTCCGCGGGTAACCGTAACAGCCCGCTTCTGATTGATGAATCTTAAAACTTTTACATCTTTCATGTTTAATACTGTTTGGTGATTTTAGAAACCTATGAGAAAAATATTATTATTATTACATCACCACGCTTGGTGCCTTACGAGGGAGATAGAGGATATCGAGTGCCAAAATATCTCTTTTACAGAAAAATTGTTTATTGTAATTCCGCAGCAAAATAGGTAACTGACCGACTTTCGTTTTTTTGCTTTCATGTTTGCTCTGGGTATTCGGGAATTCTTAACAGTATGATATCGTGCCTCTACTCCAGGGGTACTTTATCCCCCTGGGCGTCAGAAATATTCTAGGGGCTTACTTTTATATTCGTTTTCGAAATATATTGCATAACTTCGTCCGGCAAATAAAAAGTTTTGTTCAGTAAAGTAATGTCATCTTTCTCGATAATACGGATAATTATTTGTAGGTTACTTACTGCTTATAATAAATACTTATTTTGTTTTCATTTTTAAATTGCGTGACAGGCTTTCTGTTTATATATGGCCCTCAAATATTTTTTATACATTTTTGGGTACAAATATTAGTTTTTATTAAAAGCAATTTCATTTATAATTACTTTCAAAAATAACAGTGACTAACAGATTCTTGTATACACTCACAAATATGTATTATATATTTGTATACCTAATATAATTATCTGTTAACAATATTTGAGCGCAGTTTAAATCTAAACTACACTGGCAACATTAATTCAACTATAAAAGTAGGTAAGGAGGTAAAAAAGAACACAAAAATAATTTATCCAATACATGTTCGCTATTTATCACCGCAGAGCACACGTCACTTTTACCGGCCATTACGATATACAACGCACCTAAATAGATGACTTTCCCGCTTATTATTTTGGAAGTCAATGTCAGCGCGTTCATTTGTACGAAACGCTCATTAATTATGCACGAAACGAATGAAACACGCAACGTGCACGTCGCGCACGGACGATATGTCGCGCGTGCACTCGACTTCCGAGTGTTGGCACTCACGGGATCGCGGCACTGGGATAGCCTCAAGCGATTAGTTAACTTTGTAAAACTTATAATGGTGCCATCACGGGTTCACTGGCAGAAAATCCGATTTAGCATTCATTTTGTAAATTATTAAAGATAATAATGTATAAATACATTTGTAAATAAATATTTTTATAATATGAAAGGAGGTAAGAGCAACTTTATATCATAATAGACAAGTCCACGATTGTTATTGCTTTATGATCGATCAGACAAGGCAGGCAAGAACACCGAGTGCCAAATATACGAGTATCTATCCTTGCAAACTTCTTACACGCACGTTGGTTTCATACGATTCTAATTCTCCCATCAGCCTATCATAACATGCACAGGAACGGAAATAGTACTTGATACATGGAGATACTATAGTTAAAAGCGATTTCACTCCGCCCCGCTTCGCTCATTACACGCGAGAAACCCTTACAAGTTATTTTGACTTGTAACACGTGCGAGCAGCCACGTCCCGGACGCACGTGCGTCGCTCCTTTATACACTCTCCATTCACCGTCCACTAACTACCCCATTGTGTAAGCACCTTTACAGACAGATGTGTTTTTAAATTGATTAAATGCTCACAGCTGCCGCTTATTGTGAACAGATTTTTTTTGAACTGAAAATAGACGGACAGTTTAAGCTTAATACTCCTTTGTGGGTCTAACCCTTCTCATTCTAAGAGGAGACACGCATCCAATATTGCAGCGAGAAACGGGTTGATGATAAACGTGATCAGTTCAATTATGGTGGAGACGAGAAGAAGTGTAGAAGTGATAGGAGAATATTGCGGCCATGGCTGCTTCTTATTCCCCCCGCCCTATCAAAATATGATGGTTTCTGTTGTATTGTAAAGTCACACATGCATTACTAAGTTTCAAATTTACTGTGTTCGTCTTTATCAACTAGGCACTTATTCCATTCGTTTCATTTTAGTTGATTATTTATAAAGTCGTTATAGAATCGTAATGCGATCATCATTCATTCAAACTATGCATCTTGCATATGCATGGGCCGTGATGTAAATACATGCGTAACAAACGTAATAATAGCTTTGCATATCCGCA
>DWEC01003603.1:0-10471 GCA_018245735.1 Microceris miodesmiata
GACTTTTCTACAAAGTTTGTACAGTCGACCAACGGAACACAGTGTGCTTTTTTTTAATTAAAACAAAAAAAATGCAATTGATTCGGCGCCAAGCACTTACTAAGCCATACACGGGAGATTGCAACAGCTAATCACACAATGTCATTAGTCTTTCTGTGGCTCAGGTGGTGCAAATGAGAAAACTTCGGACCGCAAGTGACCGTCAGCTCGTCAGGTGCCTTATATTGTAACTACAAAACTGCTGTCAATGTATGTAGGTACCATTAAGCGCTCCATATCGGACAAAATAACGCAAAATGTGGTGAAAGAGAACTGGATGATAAGGGATATGAATATTGACGAAGGTAACCACGTCATATCTTAAAATAAATCCGATCTACAAATGTTCCAAATTTAGAAACTTCGAGGCGCGAACGGCCAACGCTTTTGATCGACAATTTAACCCTTAGCCCGGCTTATTTACATCTTAATGTAAACTTGTATTAACATTTATAATGTTATGGGTAAACCAATTTGTTTTTAATTAAAAAAATGGGACGACAAAGGGCGCCTTGCAAAGTATTTAGGGAACCGAAAATGGGAGATTGCAGAAGCTAATCACAGCGCCATTAAAGCCTTTCAAGTGTCAAGTAATGCGAATGGGGAGCTTGGAGCTCCGCATCGCCTTTCAGTTCGTCTAATGTCTTTGATCGGCATTACAAAGCAAAAGTCACTTTACTCGCGATATTAACGAGATGGGATTGTAACACATTTTAACAATGTATCCATTTATACACATTCGGGTTCATATACTTGTGAACATCACAATTTTTCAAACTATTCAAACTATTAAAGAATTTAAATTATATGCGATAAAATAAGCGCCATTAAGTTAAACTTTAAATAAATTCTATTTGTTTTTATGAGTAGGTATAGTTGTTTTGGGAAACAAACGTCATTAGTACGTCGTATAAAAACATCATCAATTATTTCGCTGTAATTGCAATCTTGTTCTGCTCAGAATCGGTAATGAAATTCGCGGCAGTTGAAAACGATTTCGCTTGATTAATGTCAGCGCTTTGAGTGCTGGCGGAAATTAAGCTTCCTAAACGAAGCTTATTGCAGTTTTTGTTTCCTTATTAATTTGAAGCAACAAGCTATACTTGAAAGTTGAAACGCAAAAATGGTGATACTGGTATAAATTTGAATATGTACCGTCTTCACAGCACCCCCCGTTCTAACGGCTCTCAAATACTGCGGTAATGTTTCTTTAATATTGCAGTGAAACTTTTTCAAGATAAATCTGTCCTTTGTTGTTGGCCGTTTATGAGTTGGAAACTTTGAAAACCAGGCTTTGTAACCTATTTTCAAAGAACACTTTCTCACAAATTGAGTTTGAGCGTTGTTTTAACAATGAGCGTAGTTTTAACGTCAATAAACACGAAAATTATGCCAATAACAACCAGATATTGGTAAAGTTTCATAATAGTTTTACATTTTATAAATAATTATCAAACGCGCTTGCCACTTAGGACTAGGTGGTCAACGGATGATGCTGCAGTGACTGTAGAAGATCAAATTATATATCGACTTCCACAAGATACCCATACGTACTCGTGTACATATACTTCATTGGCAAACATGAAAAGAAAATGTAGGTATAAGCAAATATATACCCAAGACATAAATATATGTACATACTGTATTACACAGAGGGGCTAAAAAGCTCTGGAATTTTCTTTTTAAGTAATTGTTTTTTTCCGGTAATGGATATTAATTAGAAAAACAAATTATATAAATTCCCAGTATTAATAAAACAGTAACTACTGACTTAATTTACAAACATATGTATTGTCATGCCTATTTTGTATAAGAGTAGGCAGAGAATAAAGACTTCTAACAGCTATGGTCGCGGCAGACTTCTTTTGTCACTTCTGCTCGTACATACGAGTACATTAAAATTGTGACCCATGCTCGTCTGCTTAGCAAAATTTTTGGCCTTCTTTTTAGGGTCTTTCCAATTGAGTGAAGTATGTACATATGTGCGTATGTATGTCTAAACGTATCTATGACTCTATATAACAGATAAATAGCTGGCATGACAAATTTTCCACCTGGTACTTGGCTACTGTCGCCTTGACACGCTCCCACTAGTAACTTCGAAAGTAATTACTCTAGCTATTACACCGTCAAAGTTCAGAGAGGTGTGATGGGAGCATCTCGCAAGTCGATATAACTCTCCCGGGTTCACACAACACCGCTCAGTTCTAATTGTGTTCGTACATTTGTTGTTTATTTAATATTGCGGTAATTATTATGAGAGGCAATGAGAAAGAGCCTGCTCCGATGGACATGCAGAAAAATGGTAGATGAAAGAATGGCAAAAGAGATATACAAGGCAAATGATAATGGATGCAAGAGTCAAGAGAGAGCAATACTCATCTATTTTGACTAAATAGGTCACATACTAGCTGATAGGGGAGCTAGGTATGTAGGCGATATATGTACATACATATATCAGATCGGTAAATATTGAGATATTTTGGCGCTCGGTGCTTTGTGCCTAAAGGCTAATCTGCCTCCTGTGAAGGATCTTGATGAAAAATATAAGATACAATAATGATAATAATCATTTCGACATTGTACATTGTGCGACAAAATCTGTACAGGAATGGGCCGGACCGTTCGTCATCATAGCTCAGTCATTTCGCCTATTAGAACGGTTGTACTATTGTGCTACGGTCTGCTAAGTCCAGAGACAGCAATGCATCTATGTCTTACCTTACGCTTACGCAAGACAGTCCAATTAGGGCTTAGATTGAGATGTCCACATTGTAATGATCACCCATCACTCTGCGTATCAAATGTTCAATATTTTATTAGTGACTATTATTTGTTGTTATTTATTCCTCATGATGACAATTCTATTGACGTTTATATTTTGAATGTTCGAAATGTTCAATTCCGGAGCGCTGTGATATGCGCTCCTCAAGAACGCCCACAAAAGATATCTACGTCGATACTGAGAATCTATTGGTAACTTCTCTGTTGTGACAAATGACAATTAACAATAAGGTTCGTTCGGCTATTTTCGTGGTTTCCGTAAAGGATACACGTGTATATAGGTAATAATTTATTTGACAAAATATAACTGATATTGATATCGATTTAGGTCACTCAGGTCGAAGTCTTAAAGTGTCTAATTCATCGACGATCTGAGTGGCGCTCTCATAAAATTTTATAACTCGTTCCTTACCTGTACTACGGACTCTTTCCCGCCATTAAATTGGACTGCTAAACCTCAAGAGACCTATACTATACGAATAACGTGTAATTGCAATATCTAAAGTAGAAGTCTAACGTCTATAGGGAATATTTCTCCATTTATTTTCGTCACCTCGGCACCGACAGATCAAAACCATAGACATGAGCAGTAATTACCTTTAAGAATGACTTTAATTAAAAGCCAATTGAAAACAACAAGACAGAGATTTAGATTCAATACTATTTGTCTTTTCATCCATTAGCCTTTTGTAAGTTCAGGTAAAGCCTTCGCTACATTCAACGCCCTATAAATCCAATTTGCGTTTGGATTTAGCTCGTTTTCACGACGCAAGTTCTGTCGCTTACTATAACATAACCGATTATAGAGATTTGCCACTTCACTAACTCTTGGAATACTGGAGTATTACATCTCAGATAGTTTCTGTCAACCTTTTACTTTATTTTAAGTTATCTGAGTTAATTTGTTAATGTACCCTTATGGAAATGTGTATAAATGAAATCTTCCTTTTTGTAACTAGGCTATCTTAAAATCTGTTATCATAACAATGAAAAGTATTTTTGAGATAAGAACACATTGACTAATATCCTGATACAACTCGTCAGAGTTCATGAAATATATGTCAGTGATATTTGCTTCTCACTTAGCCTTCGCTTAGCTAGCGAATAACTAGAGGACGACAAACTTCACACCGCTACAGCGCAGATGTCCACCATACGGATAATAAAAGTTTGTTAACTCCAGGATTCCTATTTTCAGACTGCCAACAAACGATAAATATTCCACTTAAGGGTATTTGTTATTATAATTTAATATCGCTGTTATATCGCTACATATCATGTTCATTCTGTGACAGTAGAATCCCTGTGCATGACTTTTGGCACCTTCGTCACAGCGACTTTTAACAGGGCCAACAATAGCAGGCTCTTCGCCTATTGGAATTGTTCTTATTTTTGGTTCCATCAAGTCCCTACCTTTTTGTTTAATCAACATGCACTCAGTTATAATATAATTTCCAACTCTTTCTGTAGAAAAAAAACCGATTTTACAAATCAAGTTAAGAAATTATTTCGTACTCCTTCGTGTATAAAAATGCAAAATGACATTGATTTCCCTATCGCTCGATAAATGTCTCTATATACCAGTAAAGACATATTTTTAGACATGCAAAAAATCCGTATCAGCGCAGCCTCACTATTGGGAATAACACAGGGTATTATTATCAGCAAATATACATCTGATAAAATTTAAAACTTCAAGGTACAAAATAAAAAGGTATTTGTCCACACGCCGCAGCAGACGTACCGTGAACAGTACAGTCTGCAGCAGTCCTGCAGTATTTTTTTTCAATCCAATTATGTGTCGTGGTAAGAGTTGGTTAGTATAAGATTTAAACTTTTCCTGTGCAAACACGGCCTGTATGAAACGTTTCACGAAGTTGTTTGCAATAAAATGCCGGGTTTCTCTAATCCAAACTAATCTAAGTTTTCATAGTTCTTTCACTTACCTATATACACTGCATGAGATTTTTTGAACTTGTCCTACCTTTGCTTTACTAAAACAATATTCCTCTTATGATTATTTTCACATCTTCCAGTAAATTAGTTGAATAAAAACTTTTAGGAACGCTTAATTTTTGCTATCAGCAACGAAAGTATTCAGTGTCGTCACTATACATATTATTAAAACAGCGTTCAATCTATTTAATAGATTGTAAAACACAGCCTGGTTTATTTCGTAACGGGCTATGTTTTTATTAGTATTTCTATAACCCTGTGAACTATTAATGCGGAGCGCTAGGTTAATAAAACAGGTGACACCGGCTATAAACGCTAATGTAGTCGTGTTAAAAAGCTGTCTGTATTGTTAAGACTCGCAGATTGGAGGAGCCCTCATTAAAATATTTTAAAGGATAGTTCATGGCGCGCTCTTGATCACGTTTCGCGATCTTTTGAGATACTTCAATCTAATAGAAATAACTAAGTTCATTCTTCTTCAAGAAGATTTTTTCATTTAATAATGATGTTCCAGAATATTATAGATTTGACAGCCTTGTTGGTTACGTGCGCGACTCTGTTGAAAAGATCCTGGGTTTGATCCTAGGGTTTCCCTAACCTGGAATTTCTAGTATTGGCTCGGAATGAACATGATGAAAAGTGGCAGTACCTATATACGAGTAATTACTACACTCCTTTGCCTAACTCTTCAGGGACTACAGACGTGTACATGTAAAAACAACAACATAAATGTTTGTACTAATTTACGAGTATCTACTAAAATTGTAATGATTGATAACATTTAACATGCTACATTCTAAGCTGCACCTCACTTACCGTCAGGTGAGAATATGGTAACCGCCAGCCTATTACAATTAAAAAACATAATGATTACGGCAGTGTTTATTTTTAATACCGCGTTTATGTACCGCTGTGCGTCAAACACGAAACAACGTAGTTCGAGTACTTATTATGATACTTATGAGTACTTATATACAGATTATGGGACAGATAAGTTATTAATAACATATCTTTCCAATGATCTATGCTGGTTCATTTTTTTCGATATGAATAGTATTCAACGTTTTATAGCAGTTAATGTAGTACATTAGGTACCTACTACATGAACCTTGACACTGCTAACCTGGTGCCTCACCTTATCTCTTCAACTTAGTAACCTAAGGAATTTAGCTGTCACAAGTTGAAGGATGAAATCTCGAATGACTACGGAAGTACTATTAATAACTGGAACAATCCCCGCCACAGTGTAACATGAACAAAACTATTTTTCACGGGTCTGTAGCCTTATGATTTATGAACACGTACATGAATACGCATAGACGTGTACAATCGTGAACAGTCCACACATTTTTTACAGGATACTGCACTGCACAGGTAGGTAGTGGCGCAGCCTAATGGATCAGGCGGTGAATAAACCGACAACCCTTTCGGATTGTGCCTTTTTCTCGGATTATTGCTTTCGTCGCAAAAAATACAAACGCTACTAGTGCCTGCCTTTATAACGTAAGACTTCAATATAGTTAAGGTTAATGTTAAGGTTAAGGTTTTAATAACCTCAACTATGAGGAAGTGAAAGTTAGTTTCATTTGTGCGAGTAATGAAACTCAACCTATAAGTGGTTATTAAAATAGTTTGCTGCAAAGTGAACATCAAAGCGACCAGGATCACCCGTCTATACGCCGAATACGCTGATATTGATGCAGCCAATGGATAAAGTTGTAAGGGTCGACTCGCTTATCTCAACAATACTTATAACCGGGTTTGTTTTCAGAATTATCTAGCTCGTTCTAGTACAAGATTGAATTATTGATTGCTTAACTGACCTAAATTTTTTTGTATATGACGGTAGTTTCGGACATGTTCCAGGTTCTTTCTATGAGCTCCTTCGAATGCAATAATACCCTAAACTATATTGAATTACTACGTAAATTAAGCCGCAATATAATTCTATCTTTTACAGATATAGACACTCATTAAAAGATTAATATCGTATTATTTATTCGTATTATTTATTTAGGAAACGAGGTACATAGAACTTGTTGCTTGTACTACTTTCACATTTCATTATATGTCTAATTAGAACTCGACTACAAAATTAACAATAAACTGTACGAGCAAAAAACGTTAACTCTTTCGCTGTAATAAACTTTTTTCAGTTCGACAAACTAAGTAAATCATATTACGCCTGCGTTTGTTTAAAGCAAAGCTACGTTAATGGGATTTTACTTTCATAATGAAACAGAAGTTCAGGCGGAAATTTTGATATTTCGTTCGAGTAACTACTGATATGAAATATTACGTGAATATTGCTATACAACCGCGGTAATATACGCTACAGTTACATGTATTTATACAAACAAACAACGTAATATCATATGACGAACATTTTCGAAATGTACGACCTATTTACACCAGGTTGGAGCTAACTGTCTACTTATGTATACTGCTCTAACAGTAAACGTACTAACATTAACTCGAATGTACGACATTGAATATACTCACAATGAACTTTATTAATAAATATCCCGAAACGCCTACACATATTCGCGCGCAAAATAGCAATAACGTTAACTGCCATAACTTCAAAAACCGCTAAGGAGCTCCTGTTTATTATCGCAAGCGCCAACCTCATGCCTGCTGTCATTACGCCACCGGCCGTGAGGTATGAAAGGAACGGATTGTAACCTCAGCTTATATCGAATCGGTTTCAAATATTTGCCAGCCAACAAAGAACTCGCCACGTGTATTGGCCGACCATTAATCACTGTATTATTACACGCTGTGGCACAAAGAACGATATTGCCTTTTGGCCATCGACGACGCGCGCTACGCCGTAAACACACAGCCCTAATGACCCGTTTAATAAGAGCTAAATGAAAATCCCCAACGGTAGCGGCGTGGTAACCACAATATTTGAAATTAGGGTTGTTTTAATGTAATGGTATCAAAAACGCAGCCGTAGTCGACAAAAGCAAATTCTTAAGCAATATGTAGACATTTAATAAAAAAAATTCGAGCTATTCTTGAAATATTAACCGTTGTATGCCAAAATGATACCACAGTATTATAATGCGGGTAGGTATAAACTATTAGCATACGGTGTTACAAGCATTTCAACTAAGAAATCTATGGAATAATGTAAAGAAATCACCCTGAGATATTCGGTTGTCATAAATGTATTAAATATCACGTATTTAATTTATTTGTATTGTAATTGCCGTAAATGATATTGATTAGATTTTTGAAATTAATGATAATAATTAAGAAATCTATTGTTAACTATACCACAATGTGGGCGTGGATGGAAATCCGCATCTATTTTTAAGTTTACATAGAACTAACATATCCGCTTGAACGTCTTTTGATGTAGATAATGGTACAATATTGTTACCCAACCCAATAACAGTACCTACCGTCGCCTAATTGGCAACACTATCACCTAGGCGTAACCACCGTAGTCTTTCGGAGCTGACACTGTTCGATCGGGGTGTAAGGGGTTCCAACACCCATCTCAGGAACCCAAGCCAACCTCGCCTGCACGTGATACATCTTGCTATAACAGGCGAGGCTTTGGCGACTGGCTGATTGCGGTATAGCGCAGCCTAAATATGGACGACTAAATGCCCTGGCCGCTGACGGCACCAGCGGCGGCGGTGCGAAAAGCCGTGGGCTGCTGCCTACAGTCGCAGGGCGATCTCCAACTCGCATGCCCAGCGCGGAGATTACGGGCATAAACCCCCTTTTGGGGGAGGCCTATGTCCAGCAGTGGACTAAGATAGGCTGATGATGATGCTGATGATGACTTTTCGATTATAAGAACAATGTAGCATTAAAAACAAACGTAATATCACGCCTGCAATCCCCAAAGGGATAGGCAGAAGTATAATACACTCCCACATTTCACTACCTAAGTTTAAGTCCCATGGAATACGTGGTGAGCCTATTGCCAAACACCGGGCACAGATCCAGACTCGGAGTCACTACCATAAACTCTAAATTAAAAAAAAATTCAACCCGAGATTTGAAACCAAGTCCTCAAGATCGGCAGTCGCGCGTGCAACTACTCGACCAACGAGGTAGACTTATTATTGAAAATAATTGTAATAAATTAAAATATTGTAAGCTAAAAATCCACCTCTCAAGAGAATCAGTTAGATAGGCCATGTGTTACATTTTACAATTGTTTAGGCCGCGGGCCAAAATTTCGTGTGATAGCTAAAATATGTATAGTAGGTAACCAAACTTAACGTGTTAACGACAGCTTTCCAACTTTTGGAGTAGTATTTTAAGCGACATTAACAGAACACAATTTAGCCACGCATTTCATTTAGTAACATGGTTGAAATTGAAAGGAAATAGTTTTTAGACCCTCAATCAACAGCGCCTATTGGGCGCTATATGAATACAAAGCGAGTTTTAATGAGTTACAAGAAATGTTTGTACCTACGTAAATATATTTGTTCGAAAATAATATTTCAGTGCATTTTATTCGATCACGCGAGCTACAATCGGCAACGATTGACTTGGAGGCTTTCATAAAGCGTCGGCCACTTTTTCTGGGTCATTAAATGTTTCGCTTTATGTCAAATCAAAAAGAATCATTTCTGTGAGTTCTGCTGTTGATATATAAATTTAAAAGAGTAATAATTAAAGCAGGAATGATTCAATTTGTCCGTGTATTTGTCCATCTACAGGATGATTTATTCCAATTCGTCGGCGGCGTGTCGAGTGAGCTGGTCGTATCGACACTCATTATCGACAGACGCACTGAGCCGTGCGACCATTACAATCTCCTTGACGACTCGTGATTCACGCTTGATACCCATTGCGCGTGATTTAATACATTTCAATTCGCTTCCAACATCATAACTTTGGGCAAAGATCTTGGAAACAAATTGGTTGTCGCATTGCGCGATATCTTTATAATGTAACAACAGCTGGCGATAATGAGCATTTAAAACATGCAGACCCGTCTGTCGCAACAGGGGGCAATCATCTCTACTCAACATACTTCTTGCGGCGGAAATAGGGTTTTATAGGATTTTACCTATTAAAATACCCTCGGGGCCATTTGACGCACGTGGGGAGATTCTCATAGAAAAATACTAGCACTAGTATTTTGCATTAGAGTCTTTACAGAACAAGACAGCTTTGAAAACATGTGTAAACCTTGTGGTTAGACATTTTATACGTACTCGTATATACACTCCTCGCCAATGGGAGTGCTGACAGGCTTTCTTCTAAATACGTACAAGTATTTAGACATTTAAATAACTGCCCAACGTTAATAGCAAAACTCGCAAAATTTCGATGTGAAGAGTAAGATTACCGGCCCACGTGTGTACCAGAGGTGACCATCACAACCTTCGTCCGTAGCAACGTGTCTAACACCAACTTCGAATAGAGCGGAAAATATTAATACTAAATGTATATATTATACGACTACTTGCACTAAAATAACTAATAAATAGTACGTAGTATACATTACAAATGATTACTAAATAATTGCTTTATTATCTCCTATTCCCAAAATCCTACTCCTGATTGGCCGCAGAAACCCATGGGTGGTAACAGCCACTGGTGATAGCTGCCTGCTCGTTTGTTACTCAAAACTGTACATGGTGATTTTTGGTTAAAAGTACATAAAATTATATTTATGTAAAAATTTGTACGCAATTTACAACGGCTTGCC
>DWEC01003604.1:0-10470 GCA_018245735.1 Microceris miodesmiata
ATCTGGATCTGTGCCCGGTGTACATATGGCAGTAGGCTCAACACCTATTCCATGAGACGAAAACGTAACTGGTAAAACTTGGGCGTGTAGGTACTACACTCCTCTGCCTAGCCCTTCGGGGATTATGGGAATGAAGTTACATATTATAGGATATTATAATTTATGAAGCATTATATTTATTGGAACCATAATTCGTTATAAATAGTTTGGTTCGAACAATAATACATAGAATGTAAATTGCCCATACTATTCATGGAAATTGTCAAATACCACACATTGAAAATCTTCATTAATGGTGGCTTATAATAAATAAATAAAATTAAACCGCTAACCACAATTTAGTTTCGATATAAAATAAATCTATAGCGAGTCCTTTGAAAATGCTTGCTTTGTGGCAACATTATACATATTTGGTCAAAATCTGTTCGTGTTAATAAAATATATCTACATATTTATTTACAGGTGTGCTTTTCTGAGGAATCCACATTTCAAATTTTGCTTCCCAAAAGTTATGTTGTAAGACGACGTCCTGAAGAACAAATCCACGTAGATTCCACGTCCACGTCTAGGGGAGAGGGTTAAAGATCCGGTAAGTGTAATTGTGTGGTCTGTCATCTCAGCCAAAGCATGGGGCGCCTGTAGATTGTAGAAGGGACAATGAAACAAAACCTATACAAGCGAGAACTAGAAACTCAATTATTGCAGCAAGACTGCATGCAACACTTCATTTTTATGCATGACTCGGCACCGCGCTACAAAGCCAGAATCATTACAGTATCCTTCGTTGACAAAAATGTTACTGTTTTGCCGTCACCAGGAAATTCAGTTCACATGAATCCCAAAGAAAACATGGGAACACACCAAACGGGCGATTGCGCCAAAAGGAATTACCACCAAACACCAGTTGATTGAAACTCGCATCAGGGAATGGCATCAAAACTCCACACTTCAAGACAATGCAAAAACATGTATTGAGAGCATGTTCTGACGCATATAAGCTCTTATTGCAGCAAAGGGCGGAGTTACGAAATATTGAAATTTATTTTATTGACGTTCAAAAATCTCAATACCTGAGGTTAGGTTAGGTTGTTTGGTTTAGGTTGGTTTGATTAGGTTAGGTCAGATTAGGTTAGGTTAGAATAGATTAGATTAGATTAGATTAGATTAGGTTAGGTATTCTCTGTAGAGTCGGTTTCAAATTCGGATTTCTGTATATTTGTTACGGGATTACATATTTTTATATATATCGCTATAACGACGAGTAACCCGCATTGTGTTATTATGCTATGGCTGTTATTTTTGTGAGGGAATTTGATTGAAAATACAATAAAAGCTTAGTAATGGTGCCTAAAAATATTCAGATAACAGATTCGTAAAACGATGTACATGAGTTACTAAGGATGGTTTTGAAACCTGTAATCAAAACAGGCACTGTCATTTCTTAGGATATGGAATAACTTATTTTTTTACAGCAAATCTTCGTGTATGTATTTTTAAATCCCGAAAAAGAAACCGCTCTTACATATATATTTCGAAAATACCAGCTTATGTCCTTCCATATACGGGTATGTTACATCTACGTTCATTACGTTCCCCAAACGGTTGAGTACCTATGTAAGGTTTAAATGAGGTTCTAGGACATGGACTTTTCATTACAGCAAAAGATCATGGTGAGGCACGAATTTTATAGAAATCGCTCTTGTAATGGTCGTGCACTTTTATGCGATCCCTCCTAATTCTCGCGTCACTTCTAGAAACTTCCACGTACTCGTTCTTGCCATATTACTCAAAACAACTCCACTACTTAACAGACTAGAAATGTTATTCAGCGTAAAAGTTTCAGCTGAAAACTAAGCAAAAATACGAAAGCGAGTACTATATAGCAATTTCGGGTTTCTTCTTGGATTGGTTTAACATTTCCAAGTTGAAGATTTCCAGCCGAGAATTAAAGCTAGTCCTACCCTTGCCCATTATTAAATTAGGTGGGCCTTTCCAATTCGCCACCCTTATCTCGCGAAGTTGAGAGCCCCACTAGAACCGTCAATAGACGACCGTTTGAAGATAAAAGGTGCTTGATAGCATTGATATTTATTTGGTGTCGTGGTACTATCTATTATGCCGTCTTCTTTCTCTCATCTCCCAGTTACGGCTGTGAATAATGACATCTGGAAATACACATATCTCCAGGGAACAATTATCGTGACAGGAATAATGATCCGTTTATGGTTTTCCTCCTTTGAATACTGTGATAGCGTACATATTTTATCGGAACATTGTTTTTCTGCGTTCACGTAGTCCGAATAATTGCGCTTCAAAGAAAAAAATCCCTTATATCATGTTGCTTTCTTTGCTTTGAAAACCAAATCACTTACCTATACAGTAATGAGTTTTCTTGCTGGCGAAATGATTTATATTGTAACTTTTTGTGTTTTATAAATAGTGCCTATCTAGTTTAGTGTGATGTTTTCTAGGCTATATCTCGCTTACTACCATATTAATTGCGAGCATATTGATGTTAAGAAAGAACAGAATAGGTAAAATTTGATATTACGTACGGCAAATATTTTTACAAGCGTTTTGGTGTTTTAAATGGTATGTTATGTGGCAATTGATCACTGTTATTCTCTTTAGTAAAAAAATATTAAACTTCGTGCGGATTGGCGTATATACTAATATACCCGACAATTAGCACTGCAGCAGCGTGGTAGATTATATTCTCTCTTTTTCTACTCGCAGCTCTCCCACAGGTCCTTGAGAGATTTGTACCCCAGAGGCGAATTTAACAAGGTATATTATTCTATTAAATACATACATAAATGAAGTAAATCAATATAATTTTACTGCATTAACAGTAATTAACCCAAAAATGTATAATGTACTATAAATCGTGGTCACTAATAGAATAATGCAGTGGTAAGTGCAAAAGTCTTTGGCTAACAGCCAGTAGGCGACGAAAACTGGTTACCGACTTTGTCTCCTAGAATGTGATTTTTTTGAACAATATTGTAAATATTGTTTCAAACCTTATATAATTTATTTGTAAATTTTATACAGCTTTTTTATCATGAGATAAACTGGCGTCTGGACGCAATTCAATCTGATGGAAACGGCAGATACGTCCTAAGATGGAGCACGCATGCTTATTAATAGCCTATTCACCCTTGTTTTGAAGAGTCCTAGGTTGTGTGTCCAGAAACACAGACGCCGGCAGTGAGGAGTCAAGAGTCATTTTGAGGAAGTCCATTATAAATATTTAAATTTAAAATATTTCCCGCACTGTTTATACGAAATATGGTGTACACCATTATCAAAGCTTTGCACTACTACGGAGCGTCTTTAAGGATATGGACTTGGCAACTGCTAATTGTAAAATGATTTTTTTTTCTGTTGTTGCCTAAATGATGGCCGTTCACCAAGTATTTTATGACTGACCGCGTAGAGACAGCGTGAAGGCGAATCCTGGCCGAATAGTTTTTGTATGTAATACGCCCGTATGTGTGCTCGTAAAGATAATTTGACATTCTCTCGTAATGATATAGCCAGAATAGACAACTGCGGTGTTACTTTAGATTCATTTTGAAAATATTTCTCAGCATACTGGCATGATTAACAAAGATATATTTAAATATTTTGTCACTTTAATGCATTTTATTTGTTTTATTTATGACCGGTGAAACGTGGGAGTGTTCTGCATTCCTCTGCCTACCTCTTCGAGGATTACAGGCGTGATGTTACGTTTATATAATAACATGTCGTTATTGTATACATATTTTTGTTTCTTCAACCGACGCTGCCGCCAGCGGGCTTATTATACAAATCAGTTGTTTTTATCATAAGGCAAAGTAAATCAGGTTAAAAGATTATGGTTTATGCAAAGAACAAACAAAGGGGACGTGGAAACTGCGAAGGGAATTTATGAGTTTGCCGCGATGTGGCTCTTCGTAGATATGCAGAAGAGTTATTGCTTGCAGCGGAGAAATAGTGTCGATTTTGTTACTTATGTCTACTTCTGCGGATATACACTCTTCTGAAGTCCCCACATTGTAGTTAAAAGTTTTTCTTATTCTCTCTCTCTTCTCTTTCTCAAAAGATACTTAGAATCAGTATTTCATTAAAACATCATGCGTAATGAAAATAGACGTAAAGCATTATGCTAACATCGTCCAAATGTTTTTCAACCAGAAGCGAGAGACTAGAGATGAGTTTGATATTATCAAAACCATACGTCGAATGGACTAAAGAGAGCGTCCACAAGACTAAGACCAAAAACATGGACCAGATGAACTGCAGGTATCACAGATGAAGTTATAATTATAATCGACCCATTTATCATTTCAGTATTGGAATATAGGTCTCCTCTCATGTTGAGAGGGTTAAAGCTATAGTCTGCCATGCTAGCCAAGTGCGGATTGGCAGACTTGAAGGTTCTTCGTGTGGTGAAGATATATCACATGCACAATGATTTGACTTCTAAATAACATTTCTTCAAAGCATGTAAGTCATTCTAAATAACATTTCTTATTAATCTCACTCTATTTGTCGCGAAACCTTTTAGAGAAACACTGTCACCAATTCTTTTAGCATGTGGTAATACTTGGTTCAAATTATTATGTTATATTGTTAAATATGTCGTATCTGGATAAATGATTAAATTGTATATTGGCGAAAACTCCGAGACAACTTTTCCTTGGCGAGTTCGCGAAGATATCGGATAGGTCAGAAACTAGCGGGGCTAATTCGAAAAAGTCTATACGACCTTAGCCGATACATAATTTAATCATGTTTTTTTTTTAATCAAAGTGGGCAATAAGTAATAATTTACACTGGTGAACATAAAAATTAATTAAAAAGAATTGAAATGTTGTACAAATTACGAAATTAGAAAAGAGAATACCGTACAAACTCCATGAAAAATAGACATTGGACAGGCACCTCCATGTATTCTCTTTTACGTTTCTATTGTGTTTTCTTCGGTTCCTTCACTCTTCATGATAATCATCATCGTCATCGTCATCAGCCTATTTCAGTCCACTGCCAGCAGTGTGTGTGTTTATGTCCAGATATAGGCCTATGATATGGGTGTAACAATTTTTTTTTATTTTCATTTTTTTTAATAAAGATATAAAAAAACCCAATCTCAAAACATCTTAATATTAACTTATTCATCTCAATAATGACGACTTTACTTAGTCATTTATAAAACAAGATATTAATGTTTTTACAAATTTGGCTCATAACCTTAGTATTTTACATCCTACGTTAGTAGTTTGCATAAATATTATAGACTTAATAACTTCGAATTTAATAATTATGGCATTTAACAAATTATTAAAATGTTTCGATATATTTTTATTAGTATCATTTAAAAATAACAATAATACGCATGTTTCATAAATGTTTCATAAAATGAAAATGAGATCATCATTATCATCAACCTTTAGACCACTAAACAGGGGGTTCTTTAAGAAAGAGAGGTTTTAAAGTCGCAGTCGGCCACGCTGGCCAAGTGATGGGTTGGTAGAGATAAATATAACTATAATATTACAATGTAGCTATTCCATGTCACATTAATTTAATAATTTAAATTCTTCATTCACATTCCTCGCCTCCCTTTAACGCACAGAACAAATTTATGCGGATAGTTACGCTAACTTCGTCTCTGAAAATTGAACATATCTCTGAATACCTGTCAAGTTTTCTTCCATTCCAGAGGGGGATAATAATATAATCAGCTAAGTTTTTAATTTGCAAATCTTCAGTTGTACAAGCACGTTTGTAGCTTTGTCTTACGTCATTTCTTGTTATTCCCTATTTCAATGGAGAATGCTTGTATTTTCGCTGTTAATTCGATCATTTAATTTCCATTTTTCTCGGTTTGTCTCCTTTTGGTGTGTTCTTTTGTTTCGTTGTTTTGCTTTGTTTTTCTGTGGAGATACTAATGTATTGATTGTTTAAAATACATATTTTCAAAAGACATGTAATTTTACAAAGAAAGAGATGCGCGTCCGGATTTGAAGTAAGCTATTTGACGCTCTTAGTTAAATGATAAATTCTACATCACAAACTATCCGACCGTAATAATACTACTGCAGATGTCGTTTGACCACTTATATAAATGCTATGCACTTATATACGATGCGTGCTTAATTATAAAAATGAATAAGATGAAGTTGGCGGTGTTTTTTGCAAATCGTTGAAAATCCACACTCGTGATTACAAAACTATACAAACGTGTACATATTTGCTGAAAACATTTATACATGGACTCTGTGATCGGATCTGACACGCTTTGTTTTTATTCATACGTATCGCGTAAACGTCAAACAGAAATAGCGTAGCTTATGTCAACATGGACGTCATCGATTCATTTCGCACTGCCTATCCGCACCTAACGCCATGTTTATATTGATACAACAGCTGGAAATAGTGGTGATTGGTTGCAGTGCGACTGTTTTTTATTCTATCTAATGTCACCTTTGCAAGGTCCATTCCACGTCTGATATTGCTTGCGAGTTGTTTGAGCGTGTATAGACCATTTTACTATTAAATGTTTCGTGAGTATTTATTCACATGTTTATAAATGTATAGATAAATAGATGCGGTTCTCCCGGAGCACAGTGACGTGGGGCTCTTCAAGAAAGTCATTGAGAGCACTGTTTTTAACGTTGGCAACATATTGGTCTGGTTCTTGGTGTTGCAAATGATCACACTTTGGCGACAGTGGCCACTTACCACTAGGTGATCCGTCAGGCTGTTTGCAAGAGTAGATATAAAATATTAGTTTCGTCAGGTCATACTGGAGGTGAATAGAGTATACAGATATACCTGTTTAAAATATTGGAAACATTTGAAACTTCCACCAGTCGCCAATCTGCGTAAAAGCGTCCACTTATTTTATGAGAGAAGATTAAACTAACAAGCCAGTTACAGGTGGCCTCTGCTGCCTGAACTGCCGGAAAAGAATAAGGGAGCCAATTATTTTTAAGAGCATTAGAAAATATTTACTAAGAATTAATTTATAAAATGTGTTCCTCCAATGATCATGACTTTAATATCCTTAGAATATACATATATTGTGTTACAACTTCCATTTTGATTTTATTTTTTTTCTAAACTGTTTATCAATATGCACAACATTAAGCCATTCATCAAGTATTAAGTTCCTGATTATCTATCAATGACTTGATCATTTCTTTAATTTTTAATTTTATTGTTTTTTTCCTTGCGGATTTTTATTTTTTTTTATAGTTAGCAATGTTGACTTTATGACTGACATATTTTACGAGTTAAATGTTGTCTACGATCGAAGTACAGCATAGCTTGTATTTATGGACAGATTTCAAGATACATATGTTACATACCTATACATTACACACTAATAGCTACGTGAAGGCAGAATGGCAGCGTACGAATTAACATGCGCATATAGTCTGTGGTCGTGTGGTTTGGATTCAAAGGTTAATTAAACATGTCTTGTATCACTAGAATGTTCTGTTTGATATACTAACAAGTGAAGGTTAGCACAAACGGACATGTTGTGACATGTATTCATTACACGTATAGCCAATTAGCACAAATTAGCTTATCATTATCCTTGTGGCGTGCTATTGGAGAGGCCTATGTCCAGCAATGACTGACTGTATGAAGTAGGCTGATAATGAAAAATTATGATTACCATTGTTGAATGATGATTATTGTTGTATTGAAATGTGTTAGAAAGTTCTCTTTTCAAATATTATTGCTGATAATTCATGTCTAACTTTATTTACGATCATTTTAGGTGATTTTTTTATAAATATTGTTTTATTTGTAATATTAATATTATTTTCAAAATGACTGCGTATTAGAAATTGCCGAGTAATTAAACTTCCATTATTTATGATCATTATCACAGAACATTTGCTAAACTTATAATATGACCTCTTTCTTCGGTTGTTTTATGTCATTTGTGTACATATTACATTGAATTTTAAGCAGTGTCAGTTTTTCAATTGTAGCTTCAATGACAGCTATGAGAAGGATATATTGTGTGTGTTGGTGAAAACAATAAATGTAACATAAATTCAAAACAGAAATCGACAAGCTCGTTCGAATGCGAATCGCTGGTATCCCCGGCCGTGCGAAACTTGCCCCAGTTGTATCGAAGTCGAGAGCAAGTAGAAATCGCTCAAGACGTTTGCTTTTAAAGAGATCTTCGTCCCACTTCGCCGAGCAATACTACTAGATTGAAAATCGAAAAGTGTGGGAACAAAAGGGACTTACTCGTAAAACGAAGCATTATTTACGAAACGACTATTGTCCGCGGGCTTCCGTAAATAAGATATTGTGCAGCTTGAAAAGTATTGTGATTATGATGTAATCGGTGCTCCTTTTATGTCCTTCTCTATTTCATGAAAGGTGTAAGTTTCATTATAATCACCAGTTTATTCCTATCTACTGCTGGACATAGGCCTCTCTAATAGCACGACACTGAGCTCAAGCGGCGTGCCAGTGGAGGGGCCTATGTCCAGCAGTGGACGGTGTCGGACTGGACCGGACGTGTGTGTATGCCTGTGTGTGTGAGCTCAAGTTCACCCACACAAATCTCAGTATTAATTTTTTTTGGTATTTTGGCATTTGGTACCTTGTAGAATAGACAACTTTTGCGTAACACGACTCAATAACGTAAGTAGGCCAGTTATGAAAATGTTATAAGGACGACATAATTTTCAAAAGCTTTCACTCCATCTGCAGCGCTCGCAAATGCCACGGGACATTAAGCTCACTCACGCCCAATAAAGAAGGCAAATCGCTCTCATCTACGACTAGCACTCAACCATTACACTTGCAAACGTGGTACATAATAGTGAGAAAGTTACGTTCGACTTCGCAGTTTTATGAAGAACGTTAAGATTTCAATATTTGAGCTGGTCGAGCAAACTCAGGAGATTATCAAATAACGTCATATATAATAGATATGACGGAGAAGTTCGTTTCGTCATTATTGTCGAGCAGAGTTCTACATCATTAAATTTAAATTTATTATGCGCTTCTCTAATTTTAGTATAAATGTCTTCCCTACCCAATCACACAATAGTTGCTTGCAGGGCGACATGGACGTGTATAATCAGATGAAAACCGGCAACTGATAATTGTTAAGGAGGTAAATAAACATACAAAAGAGAACTAATACAAACCGCAGTAAAATCATTCAAGTTAACGGCATACAACGGTCCGCACTTCGCCGCTCGTGACCTGAGACTGGTCCATTTTTCCAGCCTCGGCTTTTGCAAACAAACAAAAACAAAAGAGAATCGGCGACTTCGATTTGACCTTTGCTTCTAGATTTTCCTTCGGCTTCAATACAATGTACCTAGCATGATCTTAGCAAGTGAACGGTTTCTGTACATTTAAGAGAAACCTATTTTCTTACTAGATATATTAGAAAAATAAATAAATGTGTTCACATTACTGTTCCACTTTTTTTTAAAATATTATGTAACATCTAGTAGTTTAGTAACATCTAGTAGTTCGATACAACATAATTATGTATTTATAGATTGCGCATCGACTTTGTGGCAAATGAGTTTTCTTAATAATAAAATTGTAATTTGTTATATCTTTCCTTCAAATTACCAGATAAACAAAAAAAAAGAAATACATATTCGCCATTGTTTGGACAGTTGTTTCAATATAACTTTCTTTGATCTTTAATAAAACGATTATAAAAGTACATTATAGTTAGATCTCTCTAATATATTCAAAGTATACTCAATTATAAATTTGTAAATGTAATGTACTCCACAAACTTTTATTTGTTGGTTTAATAAAACATTTTGATCGATAGTAAATTCTAGAATAAAAACATTTAGTGTGTGATATGGCTTACTCTAGATCTCGAACTTATTGAAGTCTCGTAGTTTTCTCCGAGCATCGGTGTGACAGCGTGACGGGCACTACTCGGATAAGAAACTTATTAGTGCGGTCACTCCCTGGAGTTTAGTGCTGCCTTCTACTACTTACTATGTTGGCACATAAAATATTGCCAACTTTTTACTTCAGTATTGAGTATGAGTATTTCTGATTAATGTCACATCCCGTTATGTACCATTATTTGCGTGGTTTGTGGATTTAGATATACCGATTTTTGTTTATACAGATAAACATAAATATATAGAGACGTATGTATACATAATAAAAGAAACTGGCTGACTCTCGAAATCATTGCGTATAGTATTTTTACACAGATATTCTTTACATGACTTTAGTGAGCCGTAAAAACAGTTTTTTGAAATATATTTCTTTAAAAGGTAAAATTTAAAGTAATGTAAGTTTGTATGAATGAATTTTTGAAAATTAAAAATCTCTGGCCACTGTTCGCGTGTTACAAGTGTCTATAGACGACGGTGACCACTTACCAGCAGGTGCCACGTCGTACTATTTGCTAGGCTAAATGTTAAAAAAAACAAAACGTCACAGAATCACCGATCT
>DWEC01003605.1:0-10470 GCA_018245735.1 Microceris miodesmiata
TTACTACCTTCAACTTTTGCTCTTGGCACCGTTTTCTTCATTTAATCGGAAGAAAGATCTGCAACGGCGTACTGATTGTCTCTCGTTATACTGATGGTCTCTTGTATTAAATGTATATCATTTATATTTTAGATAATACCATTTTTTTATACTAACGCTACGAAGGAAATAATGTATTGTTGATATTTCAAATATTAATCCTAATAATATTCTAGGTTCTATACCTATGCAATAATATCCCATAGGATACGGTAGGTGTCCTAGGCAATCATTTAATATAGCTCTCAAAGCAACTTACGCACATTAGCGTCCCGCTCTTGAGACATTACAATAGTCATTGTGATCTATTTTCGATGTATTAAAATATTCGTGGACGACATTCCATCTGCTCGCATCGATAACATAACCAGTGTGGTATCGTTATATTAGCATAACCAAAATATTATTGAATGCTTTGATAACTCGTCGCTGTGGTCGCATCGAATTTTTATTTCGTTATTTTGAAAATATCGATTTTTAGACCGTGTGTTTTGACCTTTCGTGTCTGTTTATCAGTGCTGTCCATTATTTGTGCATTATTTTGTGGTTCTATATTTGAAATCGATATGAGATAAGAAATATTAATAGTAAATTTTAGCCTTTTTTTAATTATCAGCACAATCCTGTTATTTTGCATTTTTCCATTGACATTCACTACGACACAGGGTTGAAGATCTATTCGGGCTTAACTTATCTGAAGTGGACCATCATTGTTAGACTTGGAAGATTAAATTAAATGTCCTTTTTTTAGACTGTGGTTATCTAATATAGCTGCAAAGCGGAAAAATAGATGAAATTCTGCCGCACTGAAAACATGGATTCGACCGACAACCGCTTTCTCCTTTTTCACACATTTCGTAAATTTCTTGTACGTCAATGTATTTAATGTAATCGATTACCTGAAATAGCTTTGAGGTTTCGTTTCTAATTTTCATAAGATTTTCTACTCTTTACCAAGGTATAAAAAAATAGTATAATGTACATACTTATAAACAATATACCTACAACAAACGCAATTCGTAGGTAGTTCTACCTATTCGTAGGTAGGTAGGTGTCGTGTAATGTGTATCTACCTATTCGCCGACGAGAGGGTCGGATGTAACACAAAAGCAACTACTCGTATCGTGTACCTATATTATACCTGTGACACGTTGTATAGTCGTCTTCTTTTGACAGGAACAACGTACCGTGCAATGTACTGCTACCATAGGGCTACTTATAAGGGCTCGGTCACACCCAGCTCTTGTTTTTTTTGTTCCGGAAGATATGTTGGTATTTTTGTTTTACGAATGATCTTGCCTTGCCATAGTAAGCATCGTTACTATTGCACATTAATTGCCGCAAATTGTGGCATAGCTAAATAGAAAATAGTATAGAACATAAACAGAAATCGATATTTATAAATAGAAATTGGATGAAGGCTAAAGAAAATAAAGAAAAGCAGTTTTTGACTAATGTGTAAATTAAATATATTATAATATAAAGAACATATTTAACCATAATAAAAGAAAAGAAAAAGCTAAATAAACAAATATATAATATTCTTGTTGTTGAAAAAAATTGTAATTGTAGTAAATCGCAATATTGCGAAGAAATAAATAACGAATATTCTTCTCAATAAAAGCCATCTCAAGTCGCAATATTTCAAATTTCAATTCACCCACAGGAACCGACTCTTACGTAAAGCAGGTAGCAGTCGCTAATATTTCAAATTAATAAATACTTGTATAGATAATAAATATAATACTCAATAAAAGCTATAGTAAGTCGCACTATTTCAAGTCGCCCGCAGGATCGGGCTCAAGTAAAGCGCGTCGCAGGCCAACGAAGCGTGTCAGGGCTACCACGTACGGGCGCATGGTGCTATTTCGTTATGCAATACCGAAGGCCGACTAGTGTGTGATAGGTAGGTGATGAAGTGGGGAAAACTGTTTTCTTTTAACTACACATTTAAACTATTTATCTATTAGATTGGACTTCGGTAGACTGTCTTCTTATATTTTACCACTGAATATCTGCTACAAATATAATAATGTATATAACACTTACGAGACATTTAATAGTACGTAAGTAAATTATTTAGTACATTAAATAGTACTAATAATAGTAAGTACATTAAATAGTAGTAATAATAAACACTTACGACACATTTAATAGTAAAATACTTTATATTTTATATCTAAGAATTATATATAATAATATTAGTATATTTTCTTATCGAATTAACTTAATTGATAAGCAAGGAACGAAGCCATAAGGAAGTGATATGGCGACCTCCGTAGTTCCTCGTTCAGGTGATAGCCGTATGGGTGACATGTTGCTAGGTCTCATCCAACCTATGACTCGTATAGTAGGTACTAATAATAATAATTAAAATTAATTGTAATAATAATTTAAAACAAAATCATAATACAAAGAATATGATCTACAGATGTTACAGGTTATATATATAGTTTAAAACACGATTATGAAACATTTCTAACAGAGATTACATATGTGCTCCGCAAAGCTAGTTCACTGTTGGAATTTGAAAATGAATAATAATAATAATAAATAGAATTATATATTAGCAATACGTCAACAAGTTAAATATGTATCGTGATTATTAAACACGCATTCCGACACATATGTATGTAACTTCGTTCCTTACATAGATAAATGTCGCTGAGATAAACCGGACGTGGGGAGATATGGTACGTCAATATGTTACGCGACGGACAGTAATTCGATGTTTAAAATTTAAAATTATTATAACGTTAGGACGAAATTATCTAAAGATACGAACGGTGTTAAAGTCGTCACACATGGTGCCATAATATAAAATGTATACGATACTGCATTGTAATGTATTTTCTATAGAAATGTATATGTAATATAGTTTTGTTACGTTGTGAAAATATGTGAACAGATATAGCAAGACATATCTCCATATAGCAAGAGCTATTCACGAGTAGCTTGACGGTTTACAGAACCTTGAAATTCTTTATAGTAACGTTGTAATTCGTTCTCTATAAAATTCTGCAAAGCATTTTCTGCAAAGCAAAAATTAAAACTAGTACCTACTCGTATACTGGGCCAGCGTGGAATTTTATGACCTTTATAAACGCTTCTCGTTCAGAGAAAAGGCTCAAATTTAACATTGTAAAAAAGGGTTGATAAAGAAGACTAGACATGAGTGCTCAAATGAATATAGACAGTTCTACTGATTCCCGTGGAGTTTTTTATGTTTTCTATTACCCCTTTGGATACTCGAAATCATGAAAAACCTAATTTCTATGTAGATGATAATGATAGGTTGCAAGCGCCACTTCCGATCAAGAGTTCCCGGGTTCGATCCCTGGGTATTGGATTTTTGTATTTTGAAATTTCTAGTAGTGACACCGAGTCTGGATTTGTGCCCGGTGTATGCCAATAAGCTCGCCATCTATGCCATAGTAAGACTTAAACGTAACTGCTGAAACGTGGGAGTATACTACACCAATCTGCGCGTCTCTTCGGGATTACAGGCGTGATATTACGTTTTTTTATAATAATTTTAACTCGTTGCATACATATTGCATCATTACATCGGTATTTTCATCATCATGTATCATTTTACTTAGACAATCGGGTCAATACGTATGCCGGATATCCTACTAATTGGTCATGAAACAAATCTTTCCCAATATTTACTTATACTGCCTGAGATGTTCTAATGTGTTCCTTATATGACTTTCTTGAATTATTGTAATGAGCCAGGTGTTATCGGTTCGATTTCCACTGGGGACAAATATTTGTTTAATGGACACATGTGTTTGTCCCGTATCGAAGTACCTATGCAAGTATCTGTGCGTGTTTGTGGAAATTCATATTTGTAGTTCATCAGCTGTCTGGTCACCATATCACAGATTACTTAATTAGGGATCGGTTAGTGTATTTGTGTTGTTCCAAGATGTTATTATTTTCCTAACATTGAAATTATGATTATTGAATCAACAGTCTCATCTATTACTAGTATTTTCGAAGGTCATGTAGGCAGATTGCAAGACAAACAATACATATATATCCGTTTAAACTACTAATGCAGCAAGATAACGACCCATTTGCCACTGAACTGACCTCAGTCACGTATCAGCTTCCATAAGTCTGTTGCTTTGGAGTTCTTGAGCATACTCATACTTCCTTCTCATAATCAAAAAGAAACCGAACAACTCGCTTTATTACAAGTTTGAATAAAGAATTCTAAATTTGAAAATGTTCATTGATACACCGACCTACGTAATGGCCAGTATTTATAAAAGAAAGTTATTTAATGGCAATAGGCTGACCATCTTATCCATGGGGCGTACCTAAACGTAACTGGTGAAACGTTGGAATGTACTACCCTCCTCTGTCTACACCTTCGGGGATTATAGGCGTGATGTCACTTTTTTTATTTTAAGACCAGTAAAATTAAGCACTTGGCATATTAATTCGTTGTTTCTGTAACACAAGTCAATATCAACATCACTAAGAACGCGCGTCCACACGAGAATACTTCAGTAATGACATTGCCACATTCGATACATAATCGGCATGAGCCAAATACTCGGCCTACTAACGTCACACATACCGATGTTGTTATTAATTTGGATGCAGACAAGGAAACAAACCGCCAACGAGATGTTACGGTTATGTGTAATGAGCAAAAAATTAAAACTAATATTCGCGGTTTTATTACATTATACTCTACATGTGTTTGTGTCTGTTTGTGTATATACATACACTTAAGCTGATGATGATAATCATGTCTTAGTTTGCGTTATTACAAGTAGACTATGACCTTATGGCTCCCATTTTGAGATGAGACCCGTGTCCTACAGCGTAACGATAAAAAGGTCGCTGTTAAACTAAATAGATATTATAACTTAAATATGTCTTTACGGCGCTACTTACTCTTGCTTGACTGGTAATTATAATATAATATTGTATATTTGATATTAATAATAAAATAACTAGGTATTGTACAAAACAAACTAACTATTGTAAATAAAATACCGATATTCCATTCGACTAATTGTGAATACAGGAACTATATTATTATAGTTAATCATTAAATGAGGCGCTTGGTGCATTATTTTAACTGCTGTAAATAATTTAAATGTATCAAATTAATTATACGCTTACATTTTTCGATACATTTATTACAATTTTATTGTTGAAAAATACACATAACGCGTTCCAGCTTAAATTCTTATGTAAAAGCGTGTGCCTTAAGAAGCGAACATCGCCAGTCTTCCTTTACGTCACACATTCTGATCTTCTGACGCAATAGTTTTTACTGACTTACAATTGCATATTATCTAGATACATTGAGTTAGAATTGAACAATTCATTTCCATATGATTTTTGTTAATACGTTCATTATAATCGCAAGTACATAGTTTTTTCAATAATAAAATAAAAATATATTATTTTAAATTTTTTACTCATTAGTCGATAATAAAATCTTGAAATATGTCTATAATAAAACTTTACTAAAATAATATATTAAATTCTTTATAAAAACGTTAGTTTTTATGTATTTATGAATATCACGAAAGTAGTATCTGCCACCTACTGGATTATTTTCGTACTAACTGTTTATTCTTACTTTAGGTGGCGCCCCTGTGCATTAATGAATGCTCAAACCCCCAGGTGGCGCTGTGCCTTAAAAATGATGATTATTTAAAAGTTACATGAAAACATTATGACACAATATGAATTGTAACTTTTTGTCATTTTTATAACACATTTTTTTCATATATCTTCATTCCAATGTAGGAGTGGAAAAATTGTAGTTCAAACATTTTGAACAGAACCGCTTCGCCATTATATTCAATTTTATGTATTTAGGCACTATATTTTATTTCTAGTAGATGAGGGCCTGTCAGATATACATATCTATAAATAAAACATATCTAAGAGTATATCAGACACACATTTGAGATTCGTATATGTAGGTGTAAGTACATTAATTCTTACCAACTAAAACGGGTAACATTATAATCTATTTTTATGTTGTAACCAAACCTATATCCATCGGCGAGAAATAAATTGAAATGTCTTCTACTAGCTGCGGTTGTAAACATTCATCCTTCCAAATATTGAATCCATGCAGTCCTATTTTTTTCTAGCGCGTTTTTAGCTATCGCGATTATACAAATAAATTACTAAAGCATTACATTTTTAATTTATTTATAATAATAGTTATAATGTGTTTGTAGTTAAAGTATTAAATGAAATCATTTTAATAAGCGAATTAATCTTCAGTCCTCTTTTTAGTATAGAGAAAAACCATCGAATGGGTTTTAGGGAAGCTGAAATCCCACATCATCTTACCAGATTATATGAGGTACCCTCTCTCAGGGTGACGGGTACGTTCCGAATATTTCTTCCCGACACCAAATAAAAGGTGACAGATATTGCTTATGGGAAACAGATCACGGTTAGAATGATGTACGCACAATTGTGTATTTGTGATTAGAATTTAACGTCAGTATATATATTTGTTGCTGTTCCATTAAATCGCAGTAGGTAGGTACGGAATGCGGAATGCTCGCGTCGCTTCCCGCACTTTCGCTGCAAGCGTCCGCCTTCCGCGGCCAGCGCGCTGCTGGTGCTGTGGTTATGTCAACGGAATACAACGCGTAATAACAGCTAAAGTGTGGGATGAAGTAAAGTAATCATCAGTCAAATATTGCAGAATGTCTTAAGTACATCAATGTGGTAGAAACGGTTTTGACCTCTTCGTTGCCGCGCTTTTTGGAGACAACAAGTTCGGCGGTGACAAATTACAACAGAATAATGTTCTATGTCATAAAAGCTTGACCATCCTGCGCTGATTTAGACATAATAATATTGTCTTTCCGAACTGGACTGCGCCGTCTCCAGATCTGAACACAGTTTTCATTTTTTTAACGTTTTATAGCCGTTTTGACAGACAAGGTTATACAAGTAGTACTAATCTATATTTATATTTCTATACTAATATTATAAAGAGGAAATATTGTTTTGTTTGTTTGCTTGTATCGAATAGGCTCCAAAACTACTGCATCGTTATATTTTAAAAATCATTAAATAACCACTACATAGGTACTTTTGATGCATTTTTTCATGTGATAATATGAATCTTTATAAAATTAAACTATTTCATCATCGAGATAATTTCAAGTAGATCATCTTTTGTCTATACATCATTACAATTGGTCTATTCGGTGAGCAGATATCATTTAATTATATTAACATTTAATTTCGAAGTTATTATTATGGGTATAAAAATGTTCCCTTCTCTATGGGGCTAATTTTGACAGCGGAAAATTACCTTATCCCCTGGAAAAAAATCTAATAAGTCAATATTTGGTAAATAGATGGCGCCATCTATACTATTCGGTTTTGCACAAAGTTCACGCGGCTCAGCTAGTACTCAATATACCGAAACGTTAGTTTTAAATTCAGTTATTATCTGAAAACAGTTAAGAGGTGCTTCGAGAAAATATCATTTGACATGAATTTCATCACTTATAAAAACAATTTGACTAATTAATATTCTTAGATAGGACTTCCACTGGTTTTCATTCATCCAATAAACCGAAGGTTCATTTATGCATGTGAAATTTTTTATCTTTTTGTTTATTGGCCGGAAGTCGAATATCGATTGGATATCGAACTGCTCTCGCAAAGTTCATAATAATCGTACATCCGTAATCAGTAGCCACTTATACTTTCATGCAGCTAAAAATCCCCGCCGGCTGTGCGGTAGTCGATACAACAATTCCTATATTAATGTATACATTGTTACTGACACGAAACGTCGGATGACTGAGCCGGCAGCCACGGACGTGGTTCGGGCTACCGGCTTCACGCGAACCGACTTATGTTTAAATGTATTACTCGCTGCTATATATTCATATCTGACAAAATATGACGTGTTTACTTTAAATTCGCAGGTGTCGAATTGTTTAATAAAGTTGTATATATTACCTATCGGGCAGTGATGTTCCCGTTGTGAGTGATAGCTTTTCAAGACTTTCAGGACGTTTGACGATTTGTCGGAAAATCTAAAATTTTGTGTTACCTTCTACTAAAGGCGCAACATTCATTATAAAAACTTAATGAATCGATTATTGGATAATTTAAAAAAATAGCTCGAATATTCTAAATTTAAAACCGTTATACATAGATCACTACATATTCGAAATTTCGTGTTAAAGAAATATGTTTGTACGAGTTATCGTTACATTCAGAACTTAGGGTTGTAACAAAAACCCTTTATAAAATATGTTTTCTATGTTACCCAGCAAGGGAAGCCATTTTGAGAAAATAATCGATAGACGGTCTAATAAAATAAAGCGACGCCGGCCGGGAGTGCCGCGCATGCGCACAATTATGCCAGGGGCTGTTTGTGAGTTCTGACGCAATGTTTATTATCTTATGGAATAGAAAGATTTTTTGCTCCTGCCTTTTTTATTTTTCGTCTATTACTATTCTCCAAGGGTTAACTGGTGGAGAATGCCACTAGGAATTAGGTTCGCGCTTTGTTATGCCTGCTTATGGTGTACAATAAAAAGTAAATAAATAAAGAGCGAACTCACAATGCACATGCACATAGGTACTATTTAATATTTATTAACTACATTTTGAACTCTGTCATGTACACGCTTCAGCCCCTTAGCTAACATCAGGACCACTAGTGCTGCTTTACGGCGTAAACAAATTGACTGATTCTTTGACTGACTCCTAATATTTTCTTGTATTTCGTAGTTTTTGTAAATGTGTGCATTGTTGTATGTATATACATATATGGTCTGAAATATAGTCAGTGGGTACGGCAAGAAAGCAAAAAGTAGTCTTTACCATTGAATTTAGCTGTAGGAAATAGCGACTTAAATAACAAAGTAGGCTAAATGTATTTCATATAGCTGATATATCGACTCATATGTATAACCGGGCAAATGGCTACCCTATTTAAATAATCGATATGCGTGCTTGAAATCATCCCCTCAGAGGCTTTGGAAGATAAGGGCCCATATACGCACCCCGCGGCACTACGCATGCGTCCCTACTGAATTACACATCCTTTGCCAAATTACATTGTTTTTTTGTACAATTATTTACACGAGAAGCATCTTGTTTTTGTTTTTATATATCGTCTCGTCTGGTCCGCTACGGGGTAGACAGTGTACCATGTGCCAAATATCTCTTTCCTTATAGATCCGACGTACTTCTAAATTGGTCAATCTCCTCATAGAAGGAGCTCGTTTCGGAGATTTTTGACTCAACCATTAACCAATATCTGACTTATTACTGTCAACCAGGTTTTTTTAATATATAATTTTCAATTTCAATTTTCAATTCCAATGTTTATCATATTTCTGTTAATTATTTTTTCCCTAGTAAAAAATAATCATTTAATTATGTAGTTTACTGGATGGAATATTACGTGTTCGAAATATTTGTTTTTTCTGTAATAAAAATGCTTCACAAGAAGGTTACTAACTAAAGTGTGCAGTTAATGAACAAAACCCTCTGTTCACCATCTCAAATGGTAGCTACCGTCTTACGTGTCTTCCGACGTTTCAATATAAATATTTTTATTACAACAAAGGCACGTATGGGATAAGTGAATAAAAAGGCATTTAATCGTCACTCACGAGCTGATTCCCGTCGATGGCGCACAGACGCCGCTGCACCCATGGTAAATATTTATTTGACAGTTGACGCGACTACGATACAGGTAGCAGAGACAGTGCCCGCGGCGATCCACTTGAATGGCCACCACCACCACAAATAAACAACCACCACAATAAGAACACGAGTGTTAATTATACACCACCGGGCTCTCGATAGAAAAACTCGAAAAATAGATACGTAGATAAGATTCCTTGACGTAGTTGTTCTGGGTTCAGTTTGAGGATTTTGGTGTTATGTCCACGTATATTTGAATGTCAAAATGTCTTTTTTAATTACCGTTTTATATAAAATGTTTAAGAGATTTTCAGTAATAATAATAAATAAATGCTAATATTGTTTTACATAAATATCAGTTTATTGTTTGGATAATTGTTTTCCTTTTGATGGTTCGCTTTTTACTAATGATATGAAAAATTTAAAGGTTTTCATTAATATCATATTTGACCGGTCCAGACTAATTAAACTAGCGGCGCCAAGGCTTGTCTACCTGTCGGCAAGCCTTTGCCTTCGATCTATTAGACAATAAAAAAGCTAATGCCTACTCGGTGCTACAGAGCGCGGCAACTTCTCACAGCTCACCCCCCGCCCCCGCGCCCCGACCGAACCAAAATAAAACACAACCTTCCAAGGATACAACCACCGTAATTTTAAAACCAATCAGTCGTAATCCTCGCAAATAATTTTCGACTTTGCGACTTGGGCCACAGAACTCAATTTATGTCACTGGCACTGTATTAGGAC
>DWEC01003606.1:0-10469 GCA_018245735.1 Microceris miodesmiata
TTTTTGACTCTGGTATTTCTGAGGGTAATATTTATTGCAATGAATTTAATCATTTAAATTGTAACGCAAACTTTATGCATTTTTCGCAAGTTATCGCTCTGTAATTGTTGAAAAATACAATTTTAATAAATATGATGTAGCAGTCCAGGTGCGGTTTTATAGATCAAATTTTCCATCCATCGAATTAATATATTTTTCAAGGTTAAAGAATGAGATTGAAAGGTAAAATGTTTTTTCTGTTTATCCAGTGGGATCTAGTGGTCAGTGCGTCTGATTGTTGACCCGGTGGTCGGGGTTCAATTCCCACCCAGAATAAATGTTTATTTGCTGAATCAGATGATCGTGTATGCTGATGTGCCAAAATATTATAATATGTATCTCTTCCTCCGCACGTCGCCTCTGTCACATTCAGCAAATGGACCCCGCCAAGAATTATTTTCTTCAACATAATAAGGTGCCCGTCAGCTTTATTCTTCATGAAGTGTAGGGCTTCTTGGAATCAATTATTGAATTATTTTATCTCAATATAATACAACCATAAGGATTTAAAATGAAATTCAAAAGCATTAATGTATCCTATATTATTATTACTTTATAACCATAGTTTAAGAATTACAAAAAACGGACAACAAACTAACTAATCACACGACTGCCACCGGAGGAAGTACATCACTAATTTTTTGAACACATACAAAACTGTATCTTATCACTAAAGGCAAACGGTCATAAGTGCACCATTATATCAAATTACGTACAGATCGTCTCGACCAATAGGAGTCAAGCGTAACAAAACGACATTATTGTTTGGCTGATTGTCGCTTGGCATTCACTTGTTATCGGCTTTGTTCATAGATAACAAAATGGAGGCGCCACAGATACTATCATTTTGAAACCAGCACAGCAATCATACAAATACATATTTTTTTATAGAAATATATTTGCGTAAATGTTTATATATCTACTTGCATTATCATTAATTATTGCTTACAACTTGTACATTGATGTATAAACATTTTAAAACAATGCTCACTGTAATAACAAAATTCGTGTTGGTTAAAAATGAAACATTCAGCGCCTCCCTTTCAAGTTTTCGTGTCATAATTCTCTATAGCCTACAATGTAAATAGTATACCATATCATAACATATTGGAACTCGTGCACATAACAGCTTTGTTCATTAGTACCGTTTCGTTCTCGCAGTACCTCATAAAATCGATTAATCTTTACATATGAGTAAGGGGAGGAGGGGAAAGGAGTGTTTGAAATTCAGGTGATTTCACGATACCTAGCTCTCTATTAGGGCGCATAATAGCCTGCTAGGAGACATCTATAGCTCATGGCGTGCACTCCGAAATATCAAACGGCCTATGATTGTATTTGGTGTAGAATACATTTCATTTTCCGTAGCAATAGTTTAACACAGGAAGTAGGTATACCGATTTCCAGATAGAGTTCAACTTTAATAATAATAAAAATAATTTGATTACACAATTTTGTCAGTAATTGTTGATACACAACAGTTTGGCGCCATTGATTTGAAATATTATTGTTTTTTGTGGGTAGTGTAAACATTGATAGTATAGGTACCAAGAGAATTGAAACTTAGGGAGCTCAGTGTCAAACAATAAATTCAACCCGTTTAGTACACAAATACGATTTTGTATTGAACAATTTATTTACACCATCAAAGACCGTCGGGTAGCCAGCTTCAACAGAACAAGAGCATCCACATTCAACATAACAACAATCGTATTAAAAATATTGATGACGCAACTCGACCACTTACACTATTATACAACAAACTTAAACCTTACTTTATTTATAATAATATACATTTTTTTGTTAAAGTTTTCATATTATATAGATTTTTTTAGAATTTTTCACTATGATATAGATAGTCGAAGAACAAATTCAAGGGGCTCGAAGTGTTGACGTGATCTTTATTTTTTTGTAGGCTTTTAAAATTATTTCAATCTCACACGCCACCCGCGTGACACCAAAAGGCAATAAATTGACCGCTACCAAACGAATAAAAATTTAACACACCAAAATAAAGTCTCTTTGCCAAAGCGGACGATATATATGCCTTTTAGCGGACAGAAAAACACAACGGCACAAAAATGTGTCTAATTTATTATCTAAGTACACAAAAATTATAATCAGTGCAACCGTGTGTGTATTAAATTTGACATAATAAGGGTCGATACACACTATTGCGCTAGTGGTCTATTCATTCATGTGGCATATCCAAGTGTTAATGTGATTGCAGCATGAATGGGAATGAGGCTGATCAAATAATTCCTCACTTATACGCTTACTTATATTTATCACTCGTAATAATATTCAAAAAAAATAGATCTCTTGCATCATTCATATATTTACAAATTGAAAATCAATTAGATGAGGGTAGATTACTTTCCCATCAGCATCGTTATTATTAAGCTATTTCCGTCCACTGCTGGACATAGGCCTCTCCAATAATACGTCACTGAGCTTGATCCTCAGCTCCTCGCATCCAACTACGAGAGATTGCTTATGCGACTTTCAAACGTAATACTACGAAGTGACAAATATAGACGAAGCTGAAGAATATTTGATCGAATCAAGACTATTTGGCACTATAGTACATTTATAAAGCAATACAAATGAAGATCACATTTAAAAAATTACAATTTTTCTAACTAACGTGCGTAATGAGCATTAAAGTTGATTTACAATGATTGCAATGTTATATTGCAATTAAAATCCTCGAGACTTGGTTTGAACACCACGAAATGAATATTGCATTGGGGAAATCATTCTTAAATATAAAAATGTTATCCATTTCACAAAAGTGGAAATACTTGTGTAATGTTTTCGATCATTGATAATAGATGGCAGCACAAATAAGACCTGTGTTAAATAAATTGAGTAAACATTCATTATTTTTAAATAGAAGATAAGTAATGAATGGAAGCATTAATATATTTAGATTTCAGTAATTCATCATAAGACAACCACACGGCCGCTTCTAGGACAGATGGAGATTATTACACCATAAGATTTTATTCCTTTACACCAAGAGGATTTTAATACAATACGATTTCAATCACACATGTAGCGCACGGCAGTGCACAGCCAAGTTCTGGTAGATTACACACAAACATATAATCGAATTATCATAGATTAGTACTGTAATGTACACCCTGGTTAAACCCTTATAGCTTACTGTGTGATTATATTTCTATATACGATTGTCATTGACTAACAACGCATTAAATTTTTTGTATCATTCCCACGTTTGTGCACCCTGTATACGGACAAATTAGCAATCAGAATCACATACAACCATTTTTGTTTTGATATAACGCAATTTCCACTATGAATAAAGTTTTCCATTATATTATCTTTTTAAAATAGATAAATACCTAAAAAATACCATATAGACATATATATATATATATATACATTATATAGATTTTGATGAAGATTCCAATTACTCAGGACAAGTTGGCGTAAAGATCAATCAATTGATTTGTTATCATTAGGGGTTTAACATAAAAATGTCAAGAAGCAACCTGAAAAAACAGTCCTTAATAATTTGTATACACTGATCGAAAGTCTCAGAATTTTAGCAGTGAACATTTTGGTCCAACTTCAATTAAAACTTACTGAGTTTTACATACCCCTCATCTCCTACGTAGACCCAAGCTTAAAATTATCGAATATTATAAATACCAAACCCCAATTAGCGCGAGATATTGACCGAGGTTACTTTAATGGCTTAAATTTCGACAAACGCGATCAGGAATGTCCTGTGTCAGAAGTTGGTATTGGGGCAGGAAGTACCTAGGTCTTTGGAGGATGAGGTGCAGTGGTAACCTAAAGTCTAGTCAGAAGATTGCGATAGAAATAAAAGTTCTTTTCTGAACTAATTCCAATAGTCCTTTTCAGGTCTGTTTTCTTCCTATTTCTATGCAATCGTTAAGGTCGCTACAGGTCCAAACATATCCAGCACTATGGAAAGATCACGTCAGGAGTGGGACCTTACGACGACAAGTCAGACCATGACAAAAATATTCATTTTCATGTAAACAGTTACTATTTTTTTCTTTGACTGAGAAGGACTGTATAATCATTATTTTAAATACATATGTGTACTCATTTACATAAAATATAAATCGAAGATATTTTCGTGAAACATACCTACATATATAGAAGAGGAAAACATTTAATTCACAATGGACAATTGCAATAACAATAATGTAACGAAATATAATTCAAAACGAACATTTTTTTTTAAACGGGCATGCGGGCCTTCTGCAAATAGTTACAAGTCCAGTGGTCTTTATGCAATCGCTGATGAGACTGGGCTGCTTTTGAGATCAATCAGTGATACCGCTGAGGAGTAAGGACTTACACTTTGTGTGTCAAGAATGATAGTATTACTGTTTAGAGGTATCGTTGCAGCGGTAATGCAATACCAGTCGAACCCTGGACAAAGTGTTCGTACACATTTCTATTCATTTAAACATTTCAGTTTCTTATCCTCATTATAATTATTGTCCCGAACACATGTACACGATGTATGTACACACAAAGTACATGTTCATCCATCCGTAGTCAAATTAAACTTTTAGCCATACACAAACGTCATATATATTTTTTATCTATTCAACTCGTGATAACTCTATTATTAACTAATATTAACCTTACATGAGATCTCCCGGTTTTTGCGTCTGTTGCTTTTCGATTACGATTCAAACGGCTCGATTTTTATATTAAAATTATATAATTGCGTTAAAAAATAAAAAAAGTACAATTTTTTCAAAGTTTCAGATATATATCCATATCTACGAACATTTAAAATCAAGATTGTTTAAGTACTGTCAAGAAAATCGACTATAGGGGCATATGAGAAGGAATTAGACTGTAAGATGATTGTATCGTAATCGACGTATGACGCAGAACGCAAGCCGCAGCCGCAAAGTCCGGGAATCACCAAGACCCAGTTGGAATTGGAGTCAAAATTAGCATCAAAGTGCTCGCCCGTTAAACGTAAGCAAACAACACAAACACACATATTACTGAAAATGGTCGGTATTACCAAATTGACTTCAAACATTGATGTCACAAATCCCCAATATTGTCCAAAACAAGTCGACAAGAAAAACTTTATTGATATTTATAAGTTTCAGGCTAATTATTTTTTTCTAGAGCCTGAAGTGAACGCATAATAATAATATAAATTTCTAACTTCTTTAATTAAATCTGACATTAGATAATTGTACGTTAATACTAACAGATTTATATTTTCTGTAACTAGCGAGTGGCGCGAAACAACTGTCACTTGAGTACAGAGTATAAATATTGTGACTGCGGGAACAAAGAACTCGTGATAAAAGTCCACTGCAGATGTATTAGAATATTGGACAAAAAATAAATTAAACATGTATTTTCTCTTCAATGGTAAGCAAAATTTTAAGATTTCTAAGAATTATGGACAAATTTTGTTCGAACAATATATATAGCGATGCATCTGAAAGATACCGATCAGGATTACAGTTACATACATATATTTACAGGCTGCTTAGAGTCAGAAAAAGTTAGAACATAGTTGTTAAAAAAAGAAATAGTTTTCATCATCCATAATATTTTGGACAATATTGTCATTAACAAACATACACATTCCAGTTTCGACTTTGCGTTGTGGGTGTTCAGTCTATAATCGCGTATATAATAAAAATCTCACCCCTACAACATATTCTCAACTCCCTTGAGCCCACGACATTGCGTTCCTAAAATGCTTTTTTTGTGACCATACAATAAAATGCTGTGCAAATATTTCAAACTGATGTGAGGCGGATTGGAAAAGTCCCATCTGAACAGATCGTATTAAAAATTGGACATTATATCATTAACAACGAATACAGACATACGCCTATATAGGTAGTATAAGACATTGAGTTGTTCGGAAACACGTTCAAAGCGATTAAATAACTTCCTTGTTTCGAAGATGGCACCTTTGATGTTCCTTATAGGAATGTCGTTGGCAGTGATTTATCTTATATATTAAACGTTCTCATACCGCGAACCGCTCGGTCCGGGGTCACTTTGAGCACAATTCTGACTCGACTGCGTACATCTGTGGGCTGGCGTGCTATAAACGACCGAATGATCCCTCCGTCTCCATCCACTATGCGTAAACTTAGATACTACATTAACACTATATCTATGACGGTCCGTTTGATAATGTCTGTATGGTTTACGGTACGCGGACGTGTCGTAACGTTGTTGCCCACGGATGGGCACGGGGGACATTTGCTAGCAACGCTGATTTATGTACTCGTTATAGGTCGCGGAGACCTCCTCGGATTGGTAGCGCGTCAGCTTAATGCTACGCCGCATATCCGCGGTGATGGCCGCCTTGTACCCCCCCTTTCGTAGGAGGGAGTCGATTGTTTGGATTTGGTCCCAACCTGTAATTGTTGACGGTGCCATGTTAACAAATGTAGTAGCTTAACGATACAATCTGGGCAGAGATTAAATAGGGTATGTCGGACGTAACCCAGCAACGGCGACCTACTTAATACTATGATCACCATACAGATTTCACGTGTTTACAGTCTTGACTGAAACACTCTAGACGAATAAATCAAGTATTATTTTATTGTTTATAACTATTTTATATTACCTCCATCACTAGGATTCTTCTCTTTGATTGCATTTATTAGGTAGCAACACATCTGTTATACAAATACAATTTTTTAGAGTAGGATGGTTTTATTCGAAGTACAGATTAATTATTTTAACATTTATCTATATAAATATAAAATAATGTACACATAGTTTATAGCAGTCAAGTTATAATAGTACACGCTAGTGTGATAGCAAATTTTTGTGTGGAAAGACGTCCAAATACTATTGCTATTGACATAAATTTTTTGCTTAACCTTCATAGAAATTAAATCAAATAATAAATTAACTGTAATGTATAACCCATTCGCTATACAAATTCATTTTCATCGTAAGGTACTTAGTGTAGTAACACTAACAATAAGTATAGTGTTTTTCTGGGCCTTTAAAAAAGTAAAGCGAAGATACCAACTAAGAGAAAAAAGAAAAAATAAAAAGTAATCATGGTAATCATCATCAGGTAATCACCATCTATTTTATACGATACATACCTGAAGAGAAACTATTACCGGCGAATATCCGAGGATGTACTTAACAATTCCAGCTTGAATTTACGGCCTTTCAAGAGCTCCGTGGTGAAGGTCTAAATAAATGTCTGAGGAGAATCTTCTTGCACATTTTGTCATCTTGCTCTTCTTCCTCTTCTCCTCGAACGCCACTTAAATTACGCGCGAAACAGTGGTCACCACAGACCACACTAATAATAACAGCACTGATGACTAATGATCACTACTGACCAATAATGATCACCACTACCATAAATAAATAAGGAAACCTGCTATGCTAAGTACTAAATTTGATCCCTCTGACTTCAGATCAAAGTTGACTGATCCACATATTGCGTTCATTAAGTCAAGGTTAGGTACAACAGTGGATAGGCCGATGATGATGTGTTGTAACATTCTAGTTCGGAAAGATTTAATGTTACTTATCAAAGGATAGAATAGATATTGTTCAGAGGTAACATAGTGATCAAACCTATGATCAATTAGGTACAATCTTAATAATATAGTCTACCTTGTTCAGTAGCGACTTGAGGTAAGTAGGTTGCGGTGCGTCTGGAGCCTCGCTCGCTGACAAATTCGATCCGAATCCCGTGCTTGCCGAGTTTCCAGTCCAGGTAGTGTTCAGCCTCCTCGAAATGCTGCAGGATCGACACGGACACTGTCAGCCGCGGCACCTCGTCGCGCGTTATCGGAGTGAAACGCGAATCTTTCAAGGCGCTCGTTATTGCGTATTCCCGGAGGCCTGTGGAGCAATAGTGGTATCGATGACGTTATATTACGATCAAACAAAACGATCAACGTGTAATTGGTGTGATCAGCTTTGGTAAATATTAATTGAGAAAAAGATCGAATCAATCAGTTATTCGTGGGTAAGTAATTTGATTATTAGTTTTATCTAGATAAGCTGAAATGATTTCTTTTATGAATTTTTGACTCCGACCAACTTCGAGTAAATGTCTACTAGTTTGGTACTAAAACTATCCTAGCGTTTATTTTTATAATTGCTATTTATTAAGTGGCTGTTTCAAACGTTCATGACGTCATACGTTGTAATAAATCTAAGGATACTGAAGTTATAATAATATTACAAAACATTTCTTAAATGGCACTATAGGCGCCAGTGAATATGTTAATTTTGCAGTATTTAATATTAAATTAAATATTATTTTCCGAGTTGCAATTCTACGACCGCAAGTAGATAAGTATAATCAGCTGATGTCCACGTACGACTGTAATATAATAAATGAAAAGTAGTAGCTGGTGTTGTATGGCTGCAGTCAATATTTAACAGAAATATTCGCTTCTGAACACGACGACACAATTCAAAACAAAATGTTTATCAAGCGTAAACAAGATCAATCAACCTGTTACCAAATAATATAAACATGAAGAACACACAATTAGACTACAGCAAACGATTCAAATCGATTATTTAAAAAAACAGTAATAAAAAACAAACATAAATGGATAACAAGCTTGAAACCACATTAGAATAATTAATTAGAACTTTTAATGACTGCATAACAATTCATGTGCGAAAAATATTAATGATAAACAATTTATTTAATTATATCGTCATTATTATTATAACGATTAATAGAATGTTTAATGAATGTATACAGGTACATCTTTAGCTTTATATTTTATTTTATAAAAAATATTATATAATTCAAACGGTTTTCTACTGGCAATGTTTTCTAACGGTAATAATGGCGACTGCCAGCTTTACAGAAACTTTTTAACTTGTATTTTATCCGCTGGCCGTCGTCCAATTGTCCTTGTTGTTAATAAAATTGACATATTCATAAATACGTGAATATTTACAGGTGTTAACACATAAAAATGAATTGTAAATGTCACTAATATAACTCACAAGAACTCGCAAAAAAACGCCAGTGCACTAATTTATGAATTCACTAAATATTCTATTTTGTTATGTAAGTATGTATTTAAAAATCACACAATCCTAATACAAGGTTTAATGACATGTATCGTATTTATTTTATTTACCTGAATGCAAATGCATGGCATTAAAAGTTCCGATACACCCCCTGAGACGATGATCCTTCCCAATCTTCCATGTCACAAAAAGTGGACTGAAATTAATTTTATTTCAACTTTAAAACAATAAACTTGTATAACATATGACAAAATAAAATTGTTAGTTTTTTTAATCAATATTTGTGTTTTCGCACAACAAAATAAAACATCTCCATCATTCTGCGGGTTCAAAGATAATCAACATTTTAGAAACATTTTTATTTCATGAAATTGAATAAGTATAGTCGCGGTCAGATTAGCAAAAGTGCTGTATACGTGCTTCATTTTTGTTGTTTCTAAAATTTGAAAAACTATCTTGTTTTTCTTTCGCCATACAATAGTAGATAACTACTTGCACTGCTGGGTTTCGGTGTCGAAGACCAAATAGATAGATATGCACACCTGTCTTAGAATGGAACGTTATCCATTCGAAAAAGCAAATATGAATATAATTGATTCTATCAGCTGCTATACTTTAGTGGTTTCACTGGTATACTGGTTTTGATGAATTTTAGTACGAACAGAGCTTTGAGGAATGACACATTATATTTTTAATTTGCTACAAAAGTACCCACTATTACAAGCACGAGAACGAATATTTCGAACGAAGCAGGCTAGAAAGGGTATTTTGTAAAAAAAAATTCTTAAAATAAAAAAAATAACCTAACACGCTAAACTTTATTTAATCTTTTCAGTGCCGGTAAAAGAGGTGAGCAGGGAACAGACTATAAGTTACGTTACCGTTTGTGAATTACTAAGTGACAGTTTTACCAAAATGGTCAATGAGGCCTTTACGAACACAAACCTTATAAGAAACCTATCAGTAAAATCAGTTTTACATAAACAGAATGTGAAAACTATAATTTTTTGTGTTTATACAGTGCTTGCATAATGAATATAACAAACTTTTTATACGATATTCAATACAATACAAAAATACTTTATTGCACACCACGTAAAATCAAAAACAATAAAGATAAAGCAGTAGCAATGGGTATTGGTATTCATTGAATGATGTACCTAAACTAGTACTTCATTCAAAAATTTCAAACCTTCTTAAAATAATGTGATAATCATTGCCCTTGGCTGCAATCTTTTTATGTACCATTAATTGATGGAGTTTTTATTTACTACTCTAGGGCCTCCGACAAAGTTCTTTACAACAATATACAAAACATGCGTGCGTACAAAGTACACATGTCAGAAGTGAAACTTCTTTGGCGAACTAATTTATAAATCTTGTTTATA
>DWEC01003607.1:0-10469 GCA_018245735.1 Microceris miodesmiata
TTATGTCATTATTACAGATTTTATTGAGTTTTTTTTATTTAACAGTAATATTGTTATACATATTAATTAAGCAGACTTACGTCGTGTATAAATGGTTGTTCTAGTTAACGTATACAAAAATGTACCTAGATTTTTCATATTGAAGTGTATTTCCTGATTAAGCTGGCCGTAGATGGTGACGCCCACATTGACAGTGTATGTGCAGGTACTATGAGAAAAATAAATATCTGTAAATTATGTGGAAATATACATTTGAGTATGAACAGACATACCTATAACATTAATTATATTATTATTAACTTATCAGTACGCAAAGAGCAAAACTTAGCCAAGTGGATATATTTTACGTAACCTTAAGCATTTCTTTTAGCGACAGCAGCAGAAACACGTGCAGTTTTACTCTAGAAGACCTTATGTGTTACATGGTATATTAATATATTCCGTGTTATATATCTCTGAAACGGCCATGCGTATATAGAGAGCGAGCAATGTAGACGATACACGTCAGTTCTTTAACGTTACAGATATTTGGCACTGGGTACCCTTTGCTTACTAAGTAGGAGACTTGGAATGATGATATAATAATAATAAGTGATATGTATGTATGGGTACATATTAGAGCGTTCACTTGTTTTAAACCCGCCAATGAAATGTAAGTAATCGTAGCGCCGTTTGATATATTCCAGCAATGAAACCGCACGAGATCCAAGAGAAGCTGGGCCTGACGCGCATCCGCGACCGCAACTGGTACGTGCAGCCGTCGTGCGCGACGTCGGGCGACGGGCTGTACGAGGGGCTCACGTGGCTCACCAGCAACCACAAGTTATGAGCTGCGGAGTAGGCGGCGCGCGCCGCGGCGCCGCCCCCGCGCCGCCCCCGCGCCGCCCCCGCGCGCCACCGTACGCTCCGCCTCCTTTGCATTATCACTACCACACTCTCCACCGCTCGAAATAGCCCTCTCCAACACCACGCCACTGGCCTCTTTGTATCCAACTGCTGCCGGCCACTTTGCTGCCGGAACTATTTAATATCAATGAGCACATACTCGAAAGTCCACAAGCGTATTTTATGAAACCATAATCTTGTGTACACCTATAATGAAGTTATAATACAACTACATAGCCCTGCCTACTCCCTCGAAGATATATAGGCATGTTGTTATATTATATTAATACTCAAGGATATCTCATAAATGCCTTAAAATAAACTGTACATGTTTTAATCGGTTTGATTCCTTTAATTGGTGTGTATGAGTAACACAGTTACCTGATACATCGAGTTTTATTGACTTCAGGATTCCCGAAAAACAATTAACCATTTGTTTATACATGACATTAGATATAACTTTTTACATAAATATAAAACAAAATCATAGATTGTACGATAACAGGGGAAAAAACACGTGAATTGAAGAGTAAATAGCATCCATTATTTTTTCCTTCACATGTTTATTGTACCTACTTACGAAAAACAAGATTATCCAAAAATGTAGCTAAATCAGGCAGCTTTTTTTACGATAGAAGTATGTATTAGTATCTATTTTATGTACGATTGGAGTTATGTTTGAGATAGACATCGGTTTCAATTAGCCAAAGTAATAAACGTCGTAGTGTACAACACCGTATAGTAAAATATTTTAATACTAACGCAAAGAATGCAATAAAAGTTAATAATAAAACCGAATGTGCTGTCGCAATTTCAATAAGAGCAATTTTTATAGTAAGCTATAATTAGTATTGTCGGGTATATATTATAACAATCTGTATATAATGCATTTTTAGGGTGACTTAGACGATGACTACAAACCCGGAACTGACTACAAAACCTTGACTGAACTGACCGAACGTTTAGTTAGGAATAAAGGTCAAGGAAGGTAGCTCGATCACAGTCAATGTTCAAAAGCAATCTGACCTTGCTTTTCCATATGGAATATATATAGGGTACAAAAATAACTAAAATATAACTAGTTTTCTGTTTGCAGGTGTGGATATCGATGCCATTTAATTGTAAGTAAGCAGCGGCCGCGCGCCGCGGACGTCGCGTGCGGCGTGCGGCGTGCGGCTGCGGCGCAGCGCTGCGGGACTACTGTGCGATCACTAGTTAGTCGGTTTAAAACTAATTGTCACACAAACGAGAAATCAATTATTCCATTATTTAAATAATTAATTAAAAAAACAAATTAATAGTTTTGTTGTAGCGGAATGTATTATTTTTTATGTTATTTAAAAATGAAATTGATTACGTTAGAGTAAATGATTTTTTTTTATATTATTTTTATTTTCTTTATCATCTCTTTCGATTAATCAATCGCTCACCTCCAACTTTTGTATAGTAACATAGAGAGTTTGGAGTTAAATGCGTTATAGTAATCGAGTAATTTAATAGTAAGACTTGGTCGTGTGGATGGGAGGGGTGTGTGGGCGTCGTTGTGTGTGCATTTCGAGTTTAAGTGAACGGAATTTCAGTAAATCGGGTTTTTGAGGACGTTTGTAACGGTTGAGATACGATGTTTTATTTAAACTCAAAATGTCCATACAACGAATATTTATAAAGCAATAATAATATGATGCACGCATGAAATATCTATAAACGTATGTACAGTAGGTGGACTCGTAACGTGGGCATTCACTAGATATTGTATAAAACTAGACCTGCCATTATTGACTAAAGGCACAATGCATAGAATTTATCTTGTTTCGATATTACCTCATTTTAACCAGATGCGTGTTGAACTTTCTTGTAACTTTAACAAAAAATGTGCATTTTATGTGCGTTTGAATTTCATTATTTCAGCACATTTTTTGTAAATTGTATAGTGTTCGTGTCAATCGCAGAAAATTTTAATGATTCGCATCGTGCCTTTATTCTGAATTTTAAATCGCGGTTTTAGTATGATGTCACATCCGTGGTACTTTATATGAATATAATACATACAAAAAGCCGATTGGTCTGTCTAGTTGTGCTGCGACGCAACGAAGCTTCATAGTATTACGTAGGTATAAACGAATAAATTGAATGTAAACGGAAAAAAAATATTAAAGCATTGTAAATATGGTATGGCTATAGAATAGACTGAATGAATATGAGAATGTGATGAGAAGACGTTGAAAAATAAACTTTATTGACATTATTTTGGTTGTAAACGTGATTATTTTTGTGTAAACACACCGGCACTATTTCTTAGTCGATTTAGACAAGATTTCTTTGTGTTAATTTGATTAAGGGAAATGTATTAATAATTAATTCACCGACATGAAAAAAATGATGATGATGATAAATATAAGATTATCGAAACAGCGACAAGATTTGATGTATCTTTTAAAAATGATTTTCAATTTTCGTTCTGATGTCATTCAACCTTGATTCGTTATGCAGCATCGGTAGGCGTTATGTGAGCTGATATAACAGGCAGTATTTCTTGCTAATATCAGTAAAGTATACAGTTCTTGCTGATGTTCAATACACATAATTATGGGTTTTTACAGTAAGGCAATCTATACGCAACTGTTATTATCATAATCGATAAATTCAATAGTTTATTTAATGTGGATATTGAGAAATGGTTTTCTTAATTTTAATAGTAATCCTCTACCAGCCTAATTTGGTGTCTCACTGGCCATTGGACAAGATAAAAATGTAATAGCTAAATAGATAAACATCTAAAGATCTAATAGCTCAAAAATGGAATTGATTCCTACTGATAAAATCTTATATATCAAATCAAAGAAATAATATGATCAAAATGTTTATGTCATTAGACTTCCATCTATTATTACATTATTGTTGATTTATTTTAATCGTCAAATAAAATATCCAACACTTACACTCATAGAACCAGTGGATTTACTATATTCTAATCATACGACGATGAAGGTAAACGCTAATTTTCCTTGACAATGAGAGTAATAATAATTCCTTTTCATACACTCCAAACGCGTTCCGGTATATGACATTATTTTCCAATATTTCACATATAGGTACTATGCATGGGTACGTATTCCATATTCAATACTTGTCTTCGTTCAATCGGCTTTTGTATTTACTTCATAATATTAAATTGCTTTATATAATTAGAATTCAAAGATCCTCGTGTAAAAATGGAGTTTCATAAAGCATTTGCAATGTTCCCATATACCTAAAACTATATTATATCTTCACAATGGCATAACTGTATGTGGGATTATGATTGCATAGTATAGCAGTATTTATAGTATGATTATGTTAGAACTGTTTTCCTCAAAAGCTTTTATGTCCATATTTACTGACGTTCCAGATAGATTCACTTTAATAGACAATAGTCGCTCCCTTCCTGCCCACCCCCAGTTGAATGATTTGACATATTACATTTATTGTCGTTTCCTCTTATTCTGATTAGCATTTAGAGGTCTTGTAATTTTTTTGAGTTACGTCAAACGTGTTTGAAAACCCACTTTTCTTTCCCTGCTCTCATGTGCGTGACATGTTTATCATCATCATTATCGGAAGAGTGCACTTTCACGTGATGTAATTTTTTTTATCAGCATCAGACAACCCCATTCCACTGCTGGACATAGGCCCCTCCAATAGCATGTTATTGACGCTTATATATGATTCATCAATACGACATATTTTTACACCGGGATCTTTTTCAATGATTTCAATGTGTGATAAAAATATTTTAGCGGTAACGCAGTGTATATTTTATGCTTCTGGCTTTCGGTGTGATTTGATTCAACAGTGTTGTAATGGGACCATCGGGTTTAAATTGTAACCTAGTTTGTTGTGACCTTTAAATTGAAGGCGATAAGGTCGATAATAACACCACACTGTCATGTGCTCTTACAAAACATTAAGATTTGCTTTCCAATAGAAAGTAAGGTGTGAAAAAATGCTTTAAATAGTTCTACCAACACTATTTTATTTTGTACGAATGATGTTAAAAACGCTACAAAACTTTGTTCTTTTATAGTTACACAAATTCATTTTAATTAAATTGATGAATAATTTCACTACATTGTACATACATCGTTTTGAAGTCCATTTAAAATGTATTTTTTTTTCATAATATATTTATTGTACAGTTCTTGCTTCCATTAAATACATATTCGAACGGTTATTTTGTTAAGATTATTTTTATATATTGTTTTCTGCCTAGTATTACTGTAAAGTTATAATCCCAATTAAACTTGAATAGTTTGTGATACAAATATTATTTCTATATTACCTATTATCACTGTATGTGTCCAACAGTCTTTCAAACTGTATCTACACCGGTTGACTTTGACGAAACGGCTGCCATGGAATTATAAAACAAAAACAAATATTATATTGGTTTTCATGATGTTCAATATGCGTCGTATGTAAGCAAAAAATTAGATAAAACTAAAACAATTAAATATAACTATATCAACGTGACGAAGAACGGTACGGATGTAAAATTCGTTCACAAGCGCGTTGCCTCTATTGTTGCTGCGTTAGTTCAGGCATATTCAGAGGAATGTTATTTGACTGTGGTAGGTTGTAAAACTGTACTCTAATTCTTTAAATACTTTTTTTCATAGTTTTATTTTTCTGTTTGTATCAATGCTTGGCGATTCTCTGTTACACGACACCTGCGACGATTTTTTTTTGCCTTGTTTTGTTTAACAGTTAATTTATATCTATATCCTGTCAGTCGTTTTTTGATATGAGACATGATGTACGAAACATTGGAATACCGTTCGCGTTCTTCTCTGGCATTCGCTTTGGTAATTACATATTTTGACAAGATTTTTTTTTCTTTTATAGCTGAAATTATTTTTTTAATCGTTTGAGTTTTAGAACTTGCAAATATGTTAACTGCGTGCTACATTTACTTGTATAATAATATGATGCTAACCACTGAACTAGAATGTCAACCGACCCTGAACTATTAATAGAATACAAAGATGAACGTATCATTAATAATGGTAAATTAATAATTTGCTATTATTAATTACTTTAGTTGACAATTACCATAGTTTGTAGATAGATAAAACAAATTCAACATTATAGTGCCTCATTTTGTTAGGTAGATTTTTAGAAATATTGTATGTAAACATTTTCGCATTTATCACTTGATGTACCTACATACATCACGGATGAAACATCATAAGTGATATTTGCAATATTGTGCTCATAGATATGTTATTCGACGTTCCATTTATCAAACATAGAATGAATGAAACGATCCACTCCGCAAGAAAGGCGATAGACTTAGAAATGCAATTCTTCGTGATGATAATTTATAATTTATCATAACACGTTTAAGTGCCTGATAACTATATTTTCTACGTGCATACAATTGGAGATTAGTTACGGTAGCCGTTTTTTACTTTTCACGGATTTTGCAATTCAAGTGCAATTATAAAAAAAATATTGCCAACTCTTTGTAAATGTGTCTCGTATTTTATGTTTTCCAAATTAGTTTTTAACTGTCGCGGTGTCGCTGGTTGTAAATGATTTGAAACGATGCATAGGTGAGTTGTACACTGTAAAAATATTGTAGAGAAGTTATTCAATATAAATTCACATTTACGAAGTTTGTTTTCTTGTACCTGTTCACCTAAATTACAATTATACGATATAGGTATTTTAAGATTGGCGATTGAGTAATTGGAAACGAAAAGTGTGTAAAACGATTCGTCGAATTTTTTTCAAGGGGCAAACTCATTCACAAACCATTCTAATAGTCCACAAAATAACTATATTATGTCATAGTAGGAATACCTGCTTGAGGTCGCATCACTGAGTCCTCATCGGATATTTGCAAAAACTAAGCTGTCATGTGTGTTCATAGTGCTAGGCTATGCTCAAGTAATTCTTAATGTTAATAGTGTTCAAAGATAATTTCCTGAGAAGAGATCACAAACGACGAATGATGAAGTTCACTGTGTGTATGTGTATTTTTTTAAATAGAAGTTTAATTTCATCATGGGTCGGAGTAAGGTGACCAAAACGGTTTTCAAATTAATACATGTACCTACACCATGGAGGATTTTGTTTTGTAATTCTAACATTAAAATAGTATAATTTTCACAATGTAATCGGTATATGAAATACTTAATTACCGGAATAAGTCATTTATTAACCAATCCATATACAATAATAGTTTGCCAATTTTCTTTATAGCGTGTTTCTTGAATCTTTGAGATAGTTTACGTGGCTTAAATTTAAAAAGTGGCCTAAACCTCATTTGGGGTCACATGGTCGAAACATGGGGTCAACAAGCGACACTGTCGCTGGGGGCGGTGCAGCCGGTGGTGACGTCCTCGCAACGCGGCGGCAGCAGGATCTGCAGCTCCTCGTGCAGCTGCACCTCGTCCTCGGGCAGCACCTCCTCTGGAATAATGGCGTCGTACTCTTCGTTAGTTGACGCGTTTCTGGAACACATGCCGCCGGCAATATTAATGTCACATTAAAATATAATCAATACACAACATGCAAATAATATGAGTAAAAAAATGAGGATAAACCTGTACCTAAGAATTTTATTAGAGAATACCAATTGCTAAGTACTATACAGTAGGACATTCCATATGTTGATGCAAGCCGCCTTTGGTATAGGTATTAAAATAAAGTGATCATTTATACTAGTGCCGATAGTATACCTAAATAGAATTTTATCTACGAGCGTAGTGCAATACAGGGTTGACGCCATTCTTTCATAATAAAAATTTAGTAATAATGAAATTCTAGATGCTAAAACGTTAACGGACACGATGTACTGATTCATAATACTACGTAGATAATGCATATTTTATGTACTACATAGGTACGGATTTTAACAATTATCCAGCGGGTAGTATACACAAATCTTTATTACGTTGGACATTATGACTGAAAAAAGAATGGATTCCTTTGTTACGTTATGTATGAATGAATTTGCAGACATTATTCTATAAACGTAACATCACGCCTGTAATCTCCGAAAGGGTCGGCAGAAGAGTGTAGTACACTACCACTTTTCACCAGTTACGTTTAGGTCCCATGGAATAGGTGATGAGCCTATTGCCATACAACGGCAGATTTCGAGTCGGCAGGTTTCTATGATGTTCAAAGCTAACGTCGATTTAACATGAGAAAGATATGAATATAATTATGTTCCTATTTGAAGGACACAATCTTACTGACACGAAACACTTCACTTCTAATTTCCCATGGATATCAGCGCAAATGTCATAGACCTAGGTACCTACATCAATTGTCTACGAAGTCTTACACAACAAACTTTAAGTTGATATTTAAATATATTATAGTAACTTTGACTCACTCGACTTGGTCTCCAGCCTTCGCTCCTGCCAGTACCGAAGTGTACAACATGGCCCTCGTCCCGTGCAGCCTCATTCCCGCTGGCACATCCTCTGCTCCTGACTGCGACTCCGGAATAGGCCTTAGCGCGCAGTTGTTGCCTGCTCAAACAAAGAAACATGCCTGTTTATGACATTTATGTAAATGACAAAAGTGATAACAGGCAATGATACGTCGCCTACTAAGGTAGGAACCAAATTAAATAAATACTTAAGAGTTTTAATGACTATAAAACATGTTTATGTTTCATCATTTGTATAGTAAGCATCTTCTATCATAAAAAAGAAATTGAAAAAATCAGTCGCAGCAGTTGTTGCCCAATCCGGAACAGGTAAAGTGTGCTCTAGCAACGGAATGAAAACGTTAGGTACAGATTATAAATTACTTTTATGTGTTACGTTACTCTTAAAATGTGTAGTAAATTATCTAAGACAGTTTTGTGAATCTGAGTGGTGTGAAAGGTACCCAGTAAACAAGTAAAAAATTGAAACGTGCTGCACTCGGGGACTCTGCCGCGGTAAAGCTATTGCATAGCCTTTTTTATCAATTTATGCAATTATAATTATTTATATTATTATGCAGTATTTTTTTCTTTGATATTAATTCAAGTTACGCTTTTTGAGCGTGGTGACCGATAAGAAAACATTTTTTTTTCTTTTATTGAATAAATGAGAAGTTAATATCGTTTAAAATATTTTTATTGTAATCGAATCGTAATGAATACGATAAGATTACGAAATGATTACTCAATTCTCTAACGGTTCTACCGGTAATCTCCCCGCGCGCGCGAGTGGGAAGCGCACTGCTTTGATTTATTTGTCGCGATAAATAGCACAAACGCGCCGACAATAATTAAAATCGTAATCCGAAAAGTGCGGCTTTGGCGGCACGCGCTCACAGAGGTTAGCGGGGGACAGACTGTGACCGCGACGACGCCTCCCGCGTGCGAACGACAGGGACGACGACGAATCTAGCGAGGGTCGAAACGCACCGCAGGGGCCGCGTACACGTCCGTTGGAATGTTAACACTTTCACGAGCGGGTCGCACACAAAAAACGGCCGCCCGCTACGGTGCCCAAAATCAGAATGCCGCGCTCCTGAATGGCAAGAACTACATTTTAGGCGAAGTGGGAGGTGTTAGGTTTTCTATTTCGTTACAGAATTTCTTGATTCAGTCGCCGCGCTCAAAGCCCGCGATAAAAGCTATGCAATAGCTTAAAAATGGGAAAAAAGTAGCCTATATTCATTCCAAGACGATCAAGTATCTCTAAATGAAATTTCATCACATTCGGTTCAGTGCTTTGGCCGTGATGACATCACAGACAGACAGACAGAGAGAGTTACTTTCGTATTTATAATCTTACACTATTAAGATGATTGGGGCCCCTAGAAAATGAATGGATGAATAAATGATCCTTACAGTAGGCAGTAGACAAAAGACAGCCTGAGAAGTTATATATTACATTATTATCGAACACTTATTCTTAATCGTATTGCATCGAACACTTATTCTTAATTCGTAACCTTTCAATTTTTCGATGGGTCTACAGTGCTAAGTTTATATTCTAATAAACACTAATGGACAACCCCTTTTCCAGTCAAATATCTGCTGGAAAAATTTTATTCAGAAATAAACAGTACCTTTGTAGAGATCTCATTGCTTTCTAATTATTTTAATTTGTTCATGTACATAAATGCATAAATTAAAAATACTGGTATTTTCAATGTAATGTATGTTTTTGTTTGTGTTGTAGGAACGAATTTCCATGAACGTCACACAAGAGAACTATAAATATAGCGTCGTGACGCCGTGGTACAGAGGTGGCATTCTTAGTGATAGGTACGGTTTTTTTAATATTTATTAAATGTAAATAAGCAGAAGCAGGTTAAGTGCTTAAGAATTTAGCTTTTCACTCCGGGGGTGCTGGGTTCAATTCCATGGCCCGCATTTCTTTACAAAGTGCGTATTAAATTTAAATATCACTTGCTAACGGTGAAGGAAAACATCCGAAACCTGCACACCTTAGAATTTATAAAAAAGTTAAGGTGTATAAAGTCTGCCAACCTGCACTTGGTCAGCGTGATAGACTATGGCCTTCACTCTCTCAATATGTGAAGAGGCGCATATCCCAATAGTGGAATGATAAATGGGTCGATTATTA
>DWEC01003608.1:0-10467 GCA_018245735.1 Microceris miodesmiata
ATTGCATGATATTGTAACCGTGATTTAACCAACAATTAAATACTAAAAAATCCTGAATAACCTACACGTATTGTAAGATAACGAAAATATTTTAAACGATATTAGCTTCTCATTTATTCAGTAAAAGAAAAAAAATGTCTTCTTATCGGTCACCACGCTCAAATAGTGTAAGAATTAATATCAAAGAAAAAAATACTGCATTTAAATAAATAAATAATTGCATAAGTTGGTAAAAATGCTATGCAATAGGTTTACCGGGGCATTCCCCGAGTGCCGCACGTTTTGATTTAGTACATATTTAATATAAAAAAATGTAACAATTTGAAATTCAGGGTGCTTGAAAGAAGCCTATCGTAAAGACCTATTTGCACAATAATCTTGGGCAACCAGAAAGTCATATTGACACCCTAATATGGAATATTGAAATTGTGATCATCATCAACAAGTTATCGTTTCCTTAATACACTAACACTACACTACATAAAGACATATATATAGAAGTGTGTATGCGTGTGTGTGTCTGTGTATGTGTCTATGCGTCTGTCTGTGCGTGTGCATGCGTGAGTGCGTGTGTGTGGTTGTGTGTGTGCGCACCCGCGCACGTGTAAATATGTGTGTACTACATTTTTTAAACGTCACGTAATGTTGCAAAAACATAATGTTGCAGAAACTTAAACCTAAGCCAAGGCAATCAGTGCTTAACTGCTATCATTATTACTTAAAATACTTAAATAATATTTACAACAACTCCTTACAATTTGCATTAGCTGCTCGAGCTAACATAAAGGCTATTAGATATTAAATTGGCTAAAGTTAAGACAATGCAGGACTCTTGTCCTGCATTGTCTTAACTTCAGCGGTTAACAATTAAAATCCTGTGTTTATGAACATCTCTTGCATGCTTAATGGGACCACTATCTAACATAGTATATATTTGCCATAATAATTAACTTTGCAATACTGTTTATATAATGACCTAGCAGTTTTTGAATTAGGAAAGAAAGCAAAAGAAAGTAGTTGCTCATAAACGTCATATCCCAACCAGGAAACGAATCACTGACCCGTTATACAGTTGTTAACGAACTTACTGCTGAAGCGGGGGTTTTGGATTCAATTAGCAATTGTGATGATTAGCAAGGCAGTATGTGTGTGTGGCTTCAGCTCTGATGAAGTTCGGAACGTTCGTTTCTAACGAAGATTGGGTGGATCGAGCTTTAAGATCCAGCAACGAGACTTGCTGAAAGAACCATTTTTAGTTATTGAACATGGTGTTGTTAAGGGACTTAACTACCTTTTCAAGAATGGTGTCTTGATACGCTTGTGCTGATGTTTTGATACCTTTTCCCAAAAATATGACTCAGTCACTCCTTCATAGCTAACACCCCCCGAAACCATCACTGAAGACAGATAATGCTCACGTTGTACTCTGTTGACTAATTGGGAAGTTCTTTAGGGCTTTCAGCATAAATACGGTCATTTTGTTTGTTAAAATATTGCTCGATTGTAAAAATTTTGTCATCCGTAACCAAAATGTTTTTGTGACCTCCCTTTGCGTACCGCTTAAGTAGTTGCTTTGATTTTACCACCCTATTCTTTTTTAAATTATAAGTTAAGAAATTACCAGTGCGTCTCTCATAGGTTGCAAGTCCTAAGTCATCTTTTAAAATACGTGACATGGTTCTAGGTGCTATCTTAATCTCTAGAGATAAAATCTTTTGCTTTCGGACAAGATTTCTACGAACTCTTTCTCTTACTGCTCTTGATCGCCTTTTTCGTACCAACAAACATATGGACGGCCAGATCTTTTTCTGTCACACACAGAGGGAGGTTTAATTGTACCTATCAATAGTCCGGTTCATGAATATTTTACTAATACCAAGCTTATGGACAATTTTAAAAATTGTTTTTGGCACCATACCTTCTTTAAGTAATACAATTACATCAATTCGGTTCTCTTTATCGTCCCACTCCATTTTAATATCATAAAATATTTTACAATATTTTGACGCGAAAATAAGAAAACACAATGAACAATCATAAAAATGACAGATTCCATATATAAAAGTAATATTTTGTTTATTTTTAATTATAACCGAATTTGTGGCCAGACTAAGTACATGCGCTATAAATAATCGTTCGATAGTCTTTAAAGCATTATTAAATGCAAATAAGAAGTAATAATAGTGTTCTAACGGTCCAAAAATCCATAATACAAGACACTTTATGCAAATCAAAAGCTTTGAACAATGTTACTATTTAATTAAAACAAACTTACCATTGGCTCTATTCCGTTTCTGCGCGACTTTTATATTATATCGGTAGAATTTCATACTGGTATTTGACAACACACAATTTACTGTCATAATTTTCGTTCCTGTAAAATTTGTGTAGAATTGGGTTTGTTGGTATTTAAAATATAATATGTGGTACGAAGTTCTTCCGAGTGCCTTCATCATCACCGCAGCCCTTGGCTTGCCTGGATGGGCACTTTATCACGTTCACTATTTAACTCTCGGCAACGTAAGTCGTAATAAACCGTTTGTTAGGTAACAGCCTTACATGAAACTCAAATTAGCAATGATGAATATATGACCATAGACGTGTTAAAAATATTACTCGTGACCTAAATGTTGACATTTTCGTCATTTTATTTATTTTTGGAGGATAGCTTGAAAGGATTTTTGAAGAATTGAATTCAGTAAAGATATCTTGCAAAAGTGACTAGTTACTAGATTTATAGTAGACGTTCAAGTAATAATTCCTTCATTGACTTATTTTATTCTCAACCCATCGAACATATTAAACATTTATACAAGAAATTACCCAAGAATTCATAATTATTATTTTAATAACTGGTACATGTCTGTTAATAGTAGTTTGAAATAGTAATGTAAAGATGAATTTTTTATTGAACTCTAATTTGTCACTTTTTCCTGCTTAATTTCTAGTTAGCTCTACAGTTACTCATCCATCTCTTTGCAGATTATAGGTGTGATGTTACATTGATTAATGTTCTTTAACAATCTATTATCTATATATAATATCAAAATGAATGTTTGTCATCGATGAACTCAAAAACTACTGTACCGATTATTATGAAAATTGGTATGTATATGTATTTTTCACGGAGAAGGTTTGTATAATATGCTCATTGATGCCACTCGCCCCCTGGTGGCGCTGCAGAGTAGCAACTTCTGCCCCATTCAACCGATTGTCATGAAAATCAGTATGACCATGTATTTTTATACAGGGGAAATGAATATGATATTCATATTAATGAAAGTTACCATGAGATGGCATTTCAATGTATCAAGTTCAATACGAATTAATAGATATTTATACGAATACATATAAGTTCGAAATATATATTTTTGATGCTTTATGTAAAATAAAGCTATACACATTCTTTTCTTCTCTATCTCTTCTTCTCTTATCTATCTCTTCTCTATTTCTTCTGCTTTTCTCTTCTCTATCTCTATAAAAACGATTGTTTACCTGTATGTCTTTTTTGGAATCGTAAAGTATGTATTTGATTATGGGAATTGAATTATTATTGAAATTATATTGAATCTGTATATATATATATATATATAATGATATTTTTCTGTATACTCATGTGGGTCCCTATAAGATTTGAATCCACAAATAGACCCAGTAGGTGGCGCTGCGGTCGGTGAGCTATCCAAAAATGATGACTGAACCGTAGATTTATTAGAAGTAATTATGTAATAACAAAATTTAGAAAAATGTACATGTGAAGTTTAAAATAACTTATTGAATGTGAGACTGCTTTTCCGGGCAGAATGACGTCTGCTGGGTTCTTTAGTAGGAACTCAAATGTAAACGTAACTTCACACCTGTAATTCCCGAAGAGGTACACAGAAGAATGCAGGCCACTCCCACATTTGACCTGTTACATTTACGTCCCTCTATGGAATAGGTGGTGAGCCTATTGCCATGCATCCGGCACATATCCAGACTCCAAACCACTACTAGAAAATCTAAATTAGTTATTTTTTTTGTATTGTTCACCCCAGGAATTGAACCCGAGACCTCCCAACCGGCAGTCACACTTGCAACCAACACAACCAATGAGGCAGTCAAAAGGGTTATAGGAAAATAACAGAAATTATATGTATTAAATGTAACATCATGATCATCATCAGCCTCTGAACATCCACAGCTGGAAATAGGCTTCCCCTAATCGACACCACACCTTTCAGTCCTGGCCTTTTCGAATCCAGTAGCTGTCTACTGTCTTCTTCAGGTCATCAGAGACCACCAGGTAGGAGAGTGAGCTGGATTCCTTTTACTGAGATGTGGCTGCTAATCTATGACTTTTCTTCCCCGTTGGTTGTTGGTCTCTTAAACGGTGTGGCTGGCCCATAAATGTAATATATGTATAATGTATTATTTTGTTACGTCTCATAATTTCAGCACTTCAGGCGCTCTCTACTAGACAGATGGGAGCGCAGTCAGTACCAACGTGACATGAGACTCACAGGAAGCCCTTATGTTGTCAATGTAAGTATATTATACATAGTCTTGCCTTAAATATTGTTATAAAGTAAAACAATATTTGTTTATTGTACATAACATTCATTACTATTACAGTGTGTACTATTAAAATGTGTAAAGCTTAAACGAAGTCTCCATTGGCTGCAATACAGTCCTTTAAATGTTGAGACCCGTTATCAATAACAGCATACACACTTTCTATGGGAAAATTCTTCACTGCCAGTTGTATGTATTGTTTTAGGGACTCAAAATTATCATGGCATTTATAGCAAGCCTAGTTTGTCTGAATGATTGTCTGTATGTCATCGATGAACTCAAAAACTACTGTACCGATTATTATGAAAATTGGTATATATATGTATTATTCCACGGAGAAGGTTTCTATAATATGCTCATTGATGCCATGCGACATGACATAAAAGAGTTGCGACGTTAATTTCTCAAGTCTGTTCAAATTTCATCGTGCTTGTGGAATGTCCATCGCGTAATTCATTGAAGTGCGGCGGCTGTACACAATGTTCTGTTTTTGCCCTCCGCTAAATAATACGAAAGGATAATAAGGAGCAATGAGTTAACAAAAAGATCGCTAATTGCCTCAGTCGTTTGTGGTCCGTTGGGGAAATTGCTGTTGTCTGGTGAAAGGGAAAACCATCGACCCCATTTATACAAGCGAATAGATTTTAGCAATGTGATTATTTTCTAACGATAAAGTTGACTTTTTCAAAGTGGAATATGATAAAGGCGCTACAACATGGCATGCGCTTCGCCCAAGAAGTCACCAGCTCCATGCCTATTTCTACCGTCAAGTGGTAGTTGTGTGGACTAACTACTGGCTAAATACTTTGTATAAATAACTTTTTAATTAACTGACTTAATTCTTTCGAAAACCCTATAGAAAAAAGGAACTTGGATAAAATTTCTTCTTACTGACTTGTTAATGTTGAGATTACAAGTTCTAATTACTGAGATAGAGATAGTGGGTTCGATTTCCCGCCAGAACTTTTAGTTGTATCATAAGAACGAAGTGAATATCGACAGGTCGTGGTGTATCGAGTCGAATAATATAATTTTTTTCCGCGATCAAAGAAATAGCAAAAAAGCGGCTACAAATAACCGTTGAGATCTTAATCGAAAACTGAAACCCGTAATTATCCAAGTTGTGAGTGCTTCATTCAAAAAGTAGATTTCACACGAGGACAATCGAACTAAACAATGTATTCACTTTAAACAAACATTATAAAACTCAATTCTGTCTCAACGACCCTTCAAAGGAGATCATGCAAATTTCGTGTCACTGAAAATTCCACCTAAGCGCACCAACAATACAGTGTATTTTGGGTTTCTATCAAATGTATTGTTTGAAAATAAATTGATTACTAATGCTTTCGAAGCAATAAAATAATTAGACTTTAACATGTAGGTTTCAAAGTCGAAATTGCAATGTGCGAACTGTGTAGGGCGGCTGCGCGCGGCGCGTTTGGCACAAAAATGTGTTTGAATTCTGCGTCGCGAGTCGAGCGCGGGAAGTGACAAGCACTTGAGGGGCGGCCGCGCGCGACATCTTTATTGCGCTTTTATTTTGAATTAGCTTCAGGGCCCGTTAGGAACGGTTGGATGTTTTCAACAGAGTGTGTGATGCATTGGTACCAGGAACATACTATTACATTGTGAATTTTTTTGTCGTAAGGGTCAAAAACCTTTAAATTAAATATTATCATCAGAATGAAATTAGCTTCTATTTTGATATTTACCAATTATAACTAATTGTAGACTTTTCGAATACAGGCCATGTCAAAAGTAATCTTAATAGACTAACATGTTTCACGACATTAAAGTATGCATCAGAGGCGAAATAAGTTTATCAGGATGGTGGCAGCTGGAAATCAATAATATTTGCGTGCCCCTTCTAGAAATATATGTGAAAACAATATATGTATGTAATGGACGGTGCGTTGACAAATTCAAATTCAACAAGCAACTAAAAAGTCATGTTAGCCAAACATCGAGTTTTTTTGGCGGGGTAGTCCATCTTAAATGGAGTCCTTTAAGAGGAGATGACAGTACACTAGGGGAAAAATAATTATCCCGTTGCAAGTCTTAGGTTTTTGTGTGACTACAAGTCACTGAAAAAACTACGTAGTTGGTGTCATGAAGAGATAATTATTCTGTTTGGATCCTCCGTTATCCTGTCAACGACTTGCATAACTTAGTCTGAGCCCTGTTGCGCGCTCATATGTTTAATTAATAAGTTGCATAAACCAACATAAACCAAAATTATACATGAATATTAGTCCTAGTGAATACTTGCGAACAAAAAATATTTTTTTAAATCTTATTGTATTTTTCCGGCATAAAAAAATCGATAACAAAAAACAACCGTAATTTTATAAACTTCTGAAAACAAACAAACGAACAAAATAATCATGTCATTATAACACTAACAAAATATATTATGTCTGCCCCGTCCCCTGTAATAATGATGTCATTGTCGCCCTAAGCTAGTGTGCTGAACGCGGCGAATTCGATTATCATCGCGCTCTCATTGAGACTGTTTGTCTGTTAATGCACTTTTAATACACTTCCTGCACACAATGGGCATTGAATAATGTTTCACCCGTTGACTCACCCAACATACATGGCCTATTATTTCAAACTGTTCGTTTGCAGCTAGAGGTCTTTAGAATTTGATGTTAGACCCTGAATGAACATACATTCCATTTTATTCTGGTCTCTAAATTTAAACGATATGAAAGTACTTACGGATCCATACACGCTAGAGCAAAAAGTCCGAAAATCACTACATTAGTTTGCTCCGAGAGGTTGTGATCGGATCGCTGAGTCGTATCGCTCAGTATTGTAACAATAGCCGAGTGTTCACGTACGGCTGGCTCTCTATGCAATCCATTTAATTCTAAGCATCATAAGGGTTTAAGGATATCGTTCAAAAAGATTATCATCTTTGCTAGTCTGCTAGTTGAAAAGTACTGGTTTATAGGGGTAAATTGTAGAGTTTAACAAAGCAATAATTATAAAGAGAGAAATTAAAATGTAAACTGAGTGAATTGACATATCTATGATTGAGTTTGTTCGGACGTATTACTTAGGGCACAGGGTACAAAATAGTAAATCAAAAATTAAAAAAAAAATTTTGTACCTTCCATAAAGTTTATTAACTACATTTCCAGTCAATCAGATTAAATAGTGTGGACTAGCTGTAAAAATGGAGACACCGAGGCCAATGGCAGGTGCGCGCGAGGGCGGCGCGGGACGCGGCCGGTAATTCGGTTAAGCGCCACCAACACCGCGCTCCCCGTCCACACCGGCTCGTCTGGCCTTCCTCCCCGACCCCCACTATTTGGCACTCACTTGCCTTCTATTGCGCTTCTAGTTTAAGCACATGATCCCTTACGATTTCTAAACTCATCTCTCTAGGTTTCTATGAGTAGCAGCCTATTTTTTATCTGTTGCGAAATCTACACATAATGGATGTCCATAATGGTCTATAAGGCGTGTCGTCTGCCAGGCTGGATTTGGTTAAGGCAACAAGCGATGACCTTGACCCTTCTAGCAGTCATAGCCTAGTGATTAAGAATTCAGCCTCTCAATCCGGGAGTGCTGGGTTCAAATTCATGTCACGGACCCCTTTACAAAATTGCGCTTTAAATTTAAATATCCCTTGCTAATGATGAAGGAAAACATCTTGAGAAAACCTGCACATCTTAGAAATTATTAAAAAAAATTCTAAGGTGTGTGAAGTCTGTCAACCCGCACTTGCCCAGCGTGGTAGACTATGTCCTTAACCCTCTCAATATGAGAGGAGACCCATATTCCAACGGTGGAATGATAAATGGGTCGATTATTATTATTATTATTGAACCTTCTAATTCCGAAAGGAGACCCGTGTGCAACAGTGGACCGAAATAAGTGTTGATGATGATGATGATGCTTATGGCGTGCGAGCGAGTCAGATCAAGTGAAACCACTTCAAAAGACTAAAAAAATCGAAAACTACTACAAATATAGTATTCATTAGACTGTTTTATTGGAAAATCCTCATCGTTCAGATATACACTAACAAGTAGGCTTAAAAAATATTTTTGCTTTCGATAATGAAACACCTCTACCATAGTATATCGACCTTTCTGTCGTGCCACTGGTGGGTACAGATTAAGACCATAGGCTACTTGCTGGCCTGGTCGGGCTGGCAGTGTAGTATAAGGGTGTTACTTAATTTTGTAAAAATGGTATGTGCAAAGACTTCTATCCACCAGGTTAACACTTTTATATACATAAATGAAACAGTTTGCGATATCTTCAGATACTTTGTAATTTCCTATATGTTAACTTTTAAAATACTCAGGTACAAGTAATCACACATTCACTGTAACGACTTATATATCATCTTATGGTTCAGCTTCATCTAAGGGTGTCGAATTCAAAACATTCATTTAGGTCAAGCTAGAGTTTGCCACAATCGTCAAAAGGGGTTAATTGGTTCGTTTGTCAACAGGCCGGGATGGGCGCGCTGGAAGGGTTGCTAATTGAAATGTCTCTCATTACCGCCGGACCTCTGACGGATACTAATTAAAGTAAATTCGTTCAGTCTGTGTCAATAGCCCACACTTGGCAAACGCTCGCCGTACACGACAGTGTGGCCTAAATGACACAGTTTCCCACCGACAGCGCACGTAACCCTTTATTACCGGCGAGTTGAGAGATTAGCTCGCAACCGCATTATTTAACGAGACTCCACTAGCCGACATACACGTACGTCGGATTCACCTTTAACGGCACGCAATACAAACTATATTTCCTTAAACGCACGCACTTTTATTGCGGTATAAGAAAGCAATTAGGCAGTGCCCAGTTTAATAAGATCTCCGAAATCGGATTCAGCTTCCCCATTCGTCATCTGTTTTGTTAAACTAGAGAAGGGTGGGTCGGCTCTTTCCATTTTGGACGTAGGGCGCTTGACATATGTTCGTCTCGGGGATTGAGTGGTATAAGCCCCTTTGGGTTCATTATTGCCATTTACCCTTCTGGGACCCTCTGTTTGCGAAGTGTTCTTATTTCACTTAATAGAGGATATTTCGTTTAGTTTGATTTTCGAATATTAAACGTCGTGTTTGTGCGCACACAAGCCGAACGCGAGGGTCGGGACCAGCTCATTTTTTCAAGTATTCATTGTGATGCTGTCATGTTAATAGTCAGCAACATTTGTGCATTTGAAGAATGTGTTGTTTAGGTAAATAAAATGTTACATTTTATATGAAGCCCTGAAGTGAAAATATTCACCGATAACCTTTCAATAATTCTACTGTACTGTAGCCAAGACATCAAAAACGTTCGATTGTGGTAAATGAAACTGTTAAGCACCATAAGTTAATTCTTATAATAACATTGTCGTGAGATTATCTACAAATAACAAGTCACTGATTGTAACGTAAACAACTCAGAACTCATACGTATCAAGAAATGTGGAATTCCCCAAAGTGAAACTATTCTATAAACTATAAATTCTTCGACCATCTCCGCCAATTTTAAGCGTTTCCTTCCTTGTTCCTAGAGTTTAATAGACTGCATTATAAGTTTCTTGTTCGTTTTAGGCAACTGATGTTTATGTATTTTATTTATCACTTTAACAATATGACTAAAACTTGTACACTGGCAGAGGAAAATGACCAAATATGGGATAGTATCCTTAATATGGAACATCGGCAATTCTCTCAAAAGGAAACACACACGCAACAAACAGTGTTTGTTTCTATTCCTCAGTTCCCAGCCGCGAGTACCAGTTCTAACACGCCAATCGAGCGAGTTCTCTCATCGTTGTCACAGTGTTTTGTTTTATCGCTGCCTCATAACTTCATAAGGTACGCAAAAAGTACGTATTTTACGTGCACAAAGTATTGTTTTTATAACTTTTCGAGATGGTTTAGATGTTCTTTT
>DWEC01003609.1:0-10466 GCA_018245735.1 Microceris miodesmiata
CTTGAAATAGTTAAACCAAGCCTTAACCTTGGGGAATGTCCATGAGTATGTCTTAATGGGGCATGTTTCTGTCCAGCACGCAATTAACTTCACATATTTGTCGGGACTTATGTGAATCTTACATTCATTAAAATTCCTTGGTTACATTGACATCGCAAAAAATATTATGCAAAAAAGAGACATGTTACATTTATACTTAGGTATATATATTTTTTTTGTCTCAGTACTAGCTTTTCTGCGAGCGAGGCAAGATTATATTATTGGATTTTATTTATTCAAGCGACAAGCGCGTACTGATCAATGACGTCTTCGTATCTGATAAGATACAATTTTAAATTTGGAAATAGTTCTCGCTTCCGAAAGTAAATGCATTGCATTTGAATTGCTTAGTTTTTTAATTGTAAAAAAGGTTGTAACGTATACTTTCACGGTTAAGTCTTGACATCATATTCATTGGTATATTTTTTTTACAATCATACAGGTAAAAGTAAAAAAGTATATAGAATGCATTTATATTTATACTTTAAGCTAAACCTAATGGTAATATAATTACTGTGCTTGCTATAAATAGTTAAATATGAGAATAATGTTTTTTATTCAACCCTTTTAACGTTCCACTATAGTACACGGGTCTCCTCTCAGAATAACAGTGTTAAGAACAAGTTAATTACACGCCATAAGTGTACCACATTTAATTAGTAATTCAATTTAATCGAATGTAGTTGAAACTATATGAACTTCGATGGTTCCTACTAAGCGGCACGTTATAATTTATAGAATACTTAAATCGCTGTTTCATAACGCACCGGATTTACTGTACGACACAGACATTATTTCTTATCATTGTAATAATTAAAACTTAACGACTATGCAGTTGCAACCAGCGAGACGAATCGGTGGACCGCGTGAACAAATAAACTTTGTTATTAAAATGTTCATGTAAAACGTAACAAGATATTAACGCTTTATTCATAAATGTATATGTTATGGCATCTACCGGTCTTTTTTATCAGCATATTCCAATATATGTAAGAAAGGGACGAACTAAAAAGACTATATTGAGGATGTTGTTTTTACAGAGTATGGACTCTGGATTGAATTTGATCTACTTCTATTGTTCATATTGAGACATAATAAGGAACAATGAATAATATTGTACTTTTATGCGGATATTTCGCGTTATATAAATTAGACAATAGGTATGTAATATTTCTATAACTATGCATTATAGTTTCTGGTTATTTAACGGTTGTAAAAATATGTGTAGATTAAGAAATATGCGCAAAAGGAGGAGGACGGGGCCTTCGATCCCTGACACACGGGCATAACTTTACAGATGATGTGCGTTAAGATTTTAAAAATACTTATAGAGTAATTATAAAATTACAAATTACTAGTCTATATTATTTTCTTTGGAGCGTAAAAACACCAAATTTTAACATTGAGAGAATAATCGTACCCAGCAGAGGAACGATAAAAATATTGATAATGACGATCTTCTGTCAATTCTCTTTAATAAAAGTAAGAGTGGAAGTGGAGTTAACCATTCCATCGTGATGAACCGTACAGTCAATACATATTGCAAAAAAAACCAAACGTATCACAGGCAAGGTTGTATTTATCTGGGACATTAAATTGTGTTCGTGCTACTAGAGCAAGATCCCGCGGCTCCCAGGCCTTCGTTATATTATAAAAGCCGAAAAATTTTCTATGTAACATATATCCACAATACAGGTATGAAGGGACCCTAGGTTACAACAGAAAAGTACACCACTTTCGTATAATTTTTAAAGCAACTGTCATTTAGATATTCGAAATTTGAACATCGACAGAGATATGCTTATGTGTTTCAATACAAGTGGAAGTGAGATATTAGATCGGCGGCCTCACTGACGTAAATGGCGGGAATGAAAACAAAACCGAATGAAGACAATTAGCTCTTTAACTACAAAATTTTTTTTTCTTTGTAACTGAAAAGCGATTTCGTGCAGTTTTCTTTTGTTTAATGATTCGCGCTATAAATACATTGCTCATAAACATTTTCATGCACTTGTTACGTTATGTACCTATGTAGACGTATGTACGTACTGAGGAACGCGTTTAAAGAGTTTAGTGTGTGTAGTGATGATACGCCAAGGGACGTGTCACCAGAAACAATTCGTAGCGTGAAGCGTCATATCAAGGAATCCTTACAATACGAAAATTAAGTTCCATTCATTGACATTGGGCGAAAATTTAGGTCAGGGTGACAAATTCCATTAGTTATACGACCTCCACTACATCAGTTGATAATCTTTCTCCAAAAGAGCCCCGTGTGATTTCGTCTAGACTTAATCATTGTTGATAAAATGGTTCACGGTTTTAGTTCTTGTAAGATTATTCGACTAGGACTACGTTCGAACCTATCCGGGATTATTTTTAAAGACATTCGATCGATAGCAAAAAAATCACACGGAAGTTCAAAAAGTATAGGTGAGTGAAGCCGGCTATTATTTAAATCGTCTATAAGTATACACACAAAACGTTTATTTAATCATATTTATTTGATCATTTATAATCCGAACAGATTGCTTCGCGTGCTCTCTGATGCGTGGAAATATTATCTGCATCTCTCATTCACGAGGCGATGTGTTAGATCTGATAAACAGCGAGTGGCGCTTGGGTGTGACATAAAAATTTTATAATAACAATATAATGAAAATGATTTGTCATTCTGCCTGTCCAACTTAATGATTTTCATAGTAATAGCACGATTAGGCTGCACCGCAAACCGTGAAATTGTTCTGAACGTGCTGATTGTGTTTTGCGCGCATCACATGTGAGAACAAATTGTCGTTTAAATTTTGTTTTTGTCGCGTTTGAAGCTAAAATGTCTCACTTGTTATTATCGGAATATTCATTATGCATCATTACAGCTCACGACGATGTTGTGAAGTCGTATTCTTTATACTGCCCTGTACAAAAGTCACTTTTTGGTACACGAAATGGTATAGTGTATTAAAAAAATAGCATAACGCCCATATTCCCTAAAAGGTTAGGCAGGGTAGAGTAGTACAGTCCTACGATTCTACGGTGAACCTATTGCCATACACTGGACACAAATATAGAAAAGTCTAATGGTATCCGAACGCGAATTAGAAACTAGGACCTACCGACCATTCATCATGTTTTAAATTTACTTGAATAGTAAATATTTAAACAGTACTCTTAATATGTAATTGAATTCAGTATTATAAAAGAAGATTTTGGAATTTGAAGGTATTTTGAAAAAACCTGCCAAATCGTGTCTTGGTCAACAATTACATATATTATACTCGTACTAAAAAGTTTATGGTAGTAGAAGCAACATTGCGTGGTGTGTTGTCAATATGACAATCCGATAAAACATTTTGAAAGCAAGTTAGGCATTGGATGTATTAAGTTGACGGCTTAGAAACCTTAAAACACGCAGGCGTTGCTAACGTGACTACTATTGAGACGTCATACGACATCCTCGTGGCGCGCCCGAAGAATCTATGTATCACTTGGCATTTTATCCGATTAAATAAAACAGGTAAATGTCGAATGTCACGAATGCTTCTTAAAAATAGCTGGAGACGTCCCGGCTTGTCTGTGTCCATAGTAACTTATAACGTTTGTTATTGATTTGGCAGTGGTGACTTCAGCACGAGGCAGCTCTGTTACTGTTGAAACAATTCCGACAATTCGATTAGATTACCCAAAAATGTTTATCAAAATTACATTTTTCGGTATGGCAATAGGCTCACTACCTATTCCGTTGTGGGACTTAAACGTAACTGGTGAAATGTGGGGGTGTACTACACTTCTCTGCCTACCCCTTTGGGGATTACAGGTGTGATGTTACGTAAAACATGCAATTATTATTTCATATCTTTATTATCTTATTTATCATATTGCATATCTTTATTCCTTACCGCCTTCAATTCGAGGAATACTATATATTTGCCGAAGTTATTCAACTACGAATCTATTATAAAAAAGATTAGGTAAGTCACAAATTTATATATTTGTTTATTAGTCACGCCAGAGATGTTGTATACAAGAGGTATCAAAACAATTTGTTATTTATATTTAGGAAGAATCACCATAAATTATGTGTTTGTTTTTGTTTACGTATTCCGGAAATGAAATAATCCTTGTTGTTAAATATTTTGTACGATAATAATATTGTTTGGTAATAATAACAAGTATCTACACGTGTATTTTGTTCTTTCTAGAAATACTGCTTCGTATTATGTTTAACTGTTGTAACCCTTAAATTTTAGGTTCTTCATTAAGACTAGACTTCTCTTAAATGTCCTCATAAAATAACGGTTTTCTGATCTACCGACATCCGTACCGGCTATAATGGCTTTTGGGTATTACATAAATGAAATATATGACTATGAACATACATATTTACATATTTTCATCAAAACGGAGATGTTTTCAAACAAGGCAGATTCCAAAATTCCTTTAACAGACGAACATTTATACTGATTTTATTATATGTAGCAAATCCCCCAAAACCGTAATAGATATGATTAGCCTTAGTCTCTGACTACCTCTCTGGGAAATAGGCGTGGTAAAATGTATGTATACCAATATGTACATGTAACAGAAAGACAAGTAAGAAATGATTTAGTTTAATATTCTTTGTGATGTCGCCAAAGGGTGATACGTCCATGACCTTTTCTTATGCTCTACACCATTACGTCACTCAAATATGTTTTTTACATCATGTAACGTGTCTATTACATTATGTAATTTACATGGTCTTTATGGATTTTCTTTTACGCATCGGATACTGAGGGCACAAAAATACCGATTTAGTCGGTATGTCTAAATTTTTAATGGTGTCCATCTACATATTTCATCATTCCATTATTTGGCCCGGGTTTGACTTCCAAATGAGAAAAGTTAAGACCACGGACTGCCGACTAAGCCAAGTGCGGTTTGGGTAGCAAAGAGAAGAAATTTATATATATAGGTATACTCTTTGACTTAAGTAATTCAATAATCTATGGACTCGAATATTTAATGAATTAGGATCGAATTTTGACTAATATTGGATTATTGATGCTCAATTACTCTACTCCATAGGTGAAATTACTAGGAATGATGTTAAATATAGAAGATACGTTAGTTACAAGAGTCGGTTCTGATCACTAACGACGGTTAATGAGCATCTCTACAAAGCAACCTTGAGATAAGACATAAATAGACACAGCAACGGGAAAAAGAGGCTAATTTCCCTCAGCTAGGAGTAGGTCTCTCCACTGCAACAGGAATGCTGAAATTCCAATGGACATTATTATTTAAAAAGGGAACTGTTCTTAGAAAAATAACGTGCAATTTCTATTTTTCCCTCGTCACAAAAACAATAAAACAAAAAATAACTGCGTGAAAAGGAATAAATAACTGATTTTCTTAAGGAAATATCATAACCATATTATAGAATTAATTTGAAATTGGAATTCTGAGTAAATTAATGGATATAAATCTTTACACTTGCCAGTATTAAAAATTGGTATATTATAATTAAGGACCTAGTACATAAAACTGACGCCCCGCCGTCGCGTCGATGTGTCTGACCTTTTTTGCCCTCCGATCTGAAGAAATACACAGACGATTATAATAAGGCAATTATTATAATGATTACTGAGCCAGGTTTAGGTACAAATGGAATACAATTTGTGTATGTTGGCAGATATATTGGATTTATGTGGAATCACTGTGCTTTGTGTATTTTTGTATAACTAAATGATAATAAATGAATCGTTTAAATATGAATTGACGTCGGAAAATCCATATACGATTGATTATATCAGAATTTAGGCGAAGAAACGATGGCAAGAAAGAAAGAAGAGAGGTTGAAAATCGAGCTCTGTGGGTGCTATATAAGTGGCTTATAATATATCTAGCTGTGGCTGGAAACGGGCTGATGATGATAATGATGATGATGACAGAAGAATTTTCCTACAGTTTGAACCCAGAGATTCCTTAACATGAGGAATGAAAGATGAATGTGTTATAGTTGGAAAAAATTCGACGCTGTCTTTTCCTATCAATCCTTCACGTGTATTGTTCACGTGTTTTCGTTCCAGTTCATTATGAAGTTTATTTGTGATCTTTTGTTGAACTTCTTCGGTTCGTTTGACGTTTCAACGAGTTCTCGTAGTTGCGTTACTTGGGTAATGTTTATCAACTCAGTAATACGAGACTTGTGTAACAACGTGTGCCATATGTAAATACCACTGAAATTGGTTCATTGTTCGTTGTTTCGAGAATTTAGACTTTTATGTAATCAGTGATAGCCTAGTGGTTTAGATTTCTGCTGCGTTGGGCGTCTGGGGTTCAAATCCAGGCTCACATATATGTTTTTCATATAGTGATGTTCGTTTTAAGATTAAATATCATTTATCATAACAGCCGAGGGAGACTCTGTAACCTGCATACCTTAGAGTTTAGGTAATGTTCTGCAATAGTTTAATTCCAAATACCAACCTGTTTTCCCCTGCTTCGCCTCTTTTTCTCTTAATTCATCATCACCAAAGATTGCAAGTCTATTTTGATTACATAAAAAAATACTTTCTTTCTTTGTGTATTTTTACTGATCATTTAATGAGTAGTATGCTTTTATACATATTACGTCTTTGACATTTTTTTATTTTCTCTATGTAAAGACAGCAACCAAGTGGTGTCTGAAGTCTCTCAGATACAACTTCACTTGTCTATCAACATTATTACCACATCAACCTCTATGGTTCCATTGATGTATATGAATAATAATATTCAACCCATTTATAATTCCACTGTTGGAATATGGGTCTCCTCTCATATTGAGAGAGTTAAGTCCATTGGTGTATATACGCCTCTCCCTATGTATGCCGCACTCGTCTTCACTTGTCCGTAAATATGTAATAAAATGATAATAATGTATGAAGCAATATATTTGCACCTCAGCAGTGACATATTCATTGAATGTGTACCATACCAATATTAATATCTTGAAACAAAACACACGGACATCTGATCTCAAAGTAGGCAGAGCCTGTGCTGTGGTAATCAGACAACTGATAAACAATATGTATTTCAAACTACATACTTATAAAGACAACTTTACATCCAGACAGAACAAACACTCGTGTTCGTCATATTAATATTTGTCCTGGTTGAAAATATAATAGGATAACTTCATTTTTTATTATTAAAACATCATATTGGATATTTCCTGATGGTTATCTTATCACTGAAACAACTTTCGAAGCGTTGGTAACTTTGTGTCGCGAATTTAAGCGAAACCCCCTGGATGAGTTTGTGGCCCGGTTGGCTAGGCGTATGTACGACCGAGCGGATAATGTGTCCCATGCCCATCTCAGGGGAGCGCCCCTGCACGCTCGTCCCCCTGACGGCCTCCCGCTCCCGCGGGAGCTGAAGGGGCTGGACGATGCTGTGTAGCATTGATGGTCAGCAAGTGACAACGAAGAGAGGATCCTCAGGGCCCGTAGAGTCATACCATATGACGAAATATCCGCCGCGGCATACGAACGACCACTGTTGCTACTGTAACTTTGTGCAGTACAAAAGAAATATGTTTTAATTTGATACTACCATCATTTCCTGTTCATCGCTTCATCGAAAATCTAAATCTGGAATAACGGAATGCCTATGTTATGGTTATACTTGTAGGCTGTCTATATACAGCGTCGACGACTCTGTCTTCAAAATCTGTGGTTAAAAACGTACCCAATTTACTTAGCAATAGTAACCCAAAGCAATTGTGAAATCTCCCATGTATGCATGAATGTACGAATGAATGCTATTTGCTTTGTAAGATAATCCACATATATCCCGTTAGCAATAAATTTATTCCAATGATTTCATCGGTAGTAACAAAAAATGCTCCCAAAGTTACGTAGCAGATGTATATAGTACATATAAGATTTATAATACTTCCTATTTTTTTCAGGTTTCCCATCAGAACTCGTGTATTATGGTTCAGCGATGTGGGAGACACTATATGGCATCATGCTGGCCTTCCCTCTGGTCTGCTGCATCTTCATACCAGTGTATTACAGGCTACACTCGAACTCGGTTTATGAATATCTACAGGTTAGTCGCTCACCTGGTGTAATTACTGGTGTAATAATTGGGCTTATCCAGATTGTTTCATCGGCTTAGGTGGTGTATCGAACTGTACTCATGTCATTGTAAAATACTGTTATTATTAATGTAACTACTGTTATTATTAATGTACACAATTTTATTGTGATTCCTAAAATAACCAGCTTCAACTCCTAGATGTGCCGTCCAACACAATGGTCACTATTACTTAAATACTCAGATACGTTAAATTCGAGTATTTAAAATATATAAAATACTTCTATGTGTCCTTTCGTTAACATCATAAAATTCTAATGAACATGATTTTGGTAAAAAAATGTGCACTTAGCGGTATTATATATGTCAATATGTTAATAGTTTTTAAACTCTTCTGTATGTACCCCACGTCCATTACTCTAGTGTTACAACGATTTAAATATTTAACCTAGTTATGTGTTATGCATGGAAAGTTCTTAGTGCTGTAATTGATAATGAAGAGGAAAACTGCTTTTAAATATGACAGTTTCCTTTTAATTAAATCCTTGTATATTTTATAGCCACTTATCCACTTAATGGCCAGTGTTGTAGTAATTAATTAGTTTTCCATATTAGTAGTATACTATAAATAACATTTAACGTACAGTTTTAAAAAAGATTTTATATCATATAAAAAATTACTGGGTCTTATTTATGGGAGCAAAAGTGATTCAATTTCTGGCCGGTGCGATTGGATTGGAAATCGCTCTATGAAAGTGTTGAAAGTTATGAGTATCGTAAAACATATTTTTGCTTTCAATAACCGCGAATGAATACAATCGCCACGGTGTATTTTTATCGCAAAATTGCTGAAGAAAATCAATCTTGAGGATAACATTGTTAAAAGAACATTTGTAAATGAAATTTCTATTCAATCCAGCTTTATATTGTACTGACAAATTTATTATTTATATTGTTTAAAAGATCGTGTATGTTAAAAGATCAAAATTAGGTAGAGTACGTTCGTGATGTTAAGATAATAGTCATAACATTTATGGATATAATTTTGTATACAAATGTCATAATACTTAGAATGTGAACAGATGGTTGTGTGATAGTTGTAACAATAATGTTATTATTAAAGTTATCTGCAAATACTCGTACATAATATCCATATCCGCCCTTGTCAATAAGAATTGTTATACACTTTTCAGATGCGTTTCGGCTCGATATGGGTGAGACGCCTCGCGGCAGCCACATTCCTGCTTCGACAGACGTTGAACTTGGCGGTGACGGTGTACACGCCGACGGTTGCCCTGCACGCAGTGCTGGCGTTGCCGCACTGGGCGTCCGCGGCCGCGCTCACAGTTGTCGCGATTGTGTTCAATCTGCTAGGCGGATTGGCAGCCGCTATAAGGTAATTATCATCTTCATTATCTTACTTACCACTGTTTATACCCTTGCTTTTATTGTTTTCATGTAAATCCTGATCAGCGTTGTCGTCCAAATCTCTAATATTTTTATCAAAGTATTTATCGTCACCTAGTAAATTTGCATTTTTACCAAATCGCAACCGCCGTTTAGTTCAGGCTTTGGATCTGTGCCCAAGCTTAGCAGGAAAAATGGATTGGAGCTAACTGTTGTATTAACATAATTTTATTTCGGTCAACTATATAACCTAAATTATGAAGCCTTGTCTCTTTCTATGTTTATATTCCTGGCATTTTCGTAAAAGGCTTTTATTTTACATCGCCGTGTTCTAATTGAAAGGTTTTTTTTATTGAGCCATACTAAGATACTTTTCTATACCTAGTACTCTATTACTATTCGCTCTAGTACTGGTAGTAAAATTAATATCTAGGTTATAATAATTTGTAAGCACCAGTTATCGTTTACCATTAGGCCATTTTAAAATTCTTTTATTCATTCCGTCAAATAAATAAACTATCAACGGGATACAAGAACTGGTAAATGCTTAAAAAAAATGTGTCGGTTCTCAGCATCATTACTTATTTGATAAGGTGTACTTCTTTTTATTGATTCCCTAATTGCGTCCATTTGTCGCAACATTGCATTAGATGCAATTATTTATCGCTTTAGTGAATTGAATATTCGCTGTAATCCTCTTCACTTGTGATAATATGAAATACATTATTTATCTTAATTACATCTGTCCGAGCAGATACCGTTAAGTTGATTTAATTTTTTGTTATTAATACCTTCTATAAATTTCGGTTCGGCTTGGGTTTCGGTTTTATTTGCTAATACTCGTCAGTCGGAATGCTTCATCAGCAGAAGAAAGTAAGCTAGTGTCGTAGAACCAAAGCCTGTATGTTATATTATTCGTTTAAAGACTGTGCAGTATCAATTCACTTATACGCCTC
>DWEC01003610.1:0-10464 GCA_018245735.1 Microceris miodesmiata
TATTCCCCGAAGAGGTAGGCAGCGGAATGCAGAACACTCCGACGTTTGACCGGTTACGTTTACGTCCCACTATGGAATAGGTGGTCAGCCTATTGCCATGCATCGGGCACAATTCTAGGCTCCGAACCACTACTAGAAAATCTAAATTAGATAATTTTATAGTGTTCGACCCGGAAATCGAACCCGGGACCTCCCGATCGGCAGTCGCACTTGCAACCAACACGAACAACGAGGCAGACGCGATTATTATTATTACTTAATAAGAGTCTATTGATTTTCAATATAGTATTATATATAACTATTCATACATATAATTATTATAGTTATAAACATTGGGCATTTGAAAACTAATATTGACAAACTGTTGTAGAACATTCGAGAAATACAGATATATCTACGCACTTTGCCCTGAGGCGGATATTTTACAACGATTAATTCTAGCCCTCCGCTTAATTGGCTCCCTTAATTAATTGTAAAGATGTCGTGTAATGGAGTAAGAGAATACTCTAAAGGGTTGTTTACTTAACCCGTCAAGTTGACATAAACATTTTCATCAAAATAACGAACGACCCTACCATCTGTATCGATGTCCAAATAATACGGATCCAAAAGCTATTATCGCTTTATGTTACCTGTTCAACGACTGATAGACAATAACAATCTCAACGGCGTGTAAGTTGACCTCGTTTGTTACTATTATGTTACGCATCCAAATCTATATAGCATATATTGCTTGGCGTCATTAATATATTTTATGTGAATACGACGTGCCGCGCTTTAAAATCGCTTAAATCATTGTTACTAAGATTTTGTTACATATTCCGTTCCGACCCTTTTATACTGGAACACGTCACACAGTATTTTACTAGTACCATCTACTTTTTAGGTCTAAACGTCGCTTAAATATGACCGATTCAGACGTCAACCGACGTGAACCGATAAAAAATTCGGTAAACGTTTTTTCCGGTTTTTATGAAATGCAATGTCTGGTTGCGTTGGTTTAAATTTCAGCTTCCTACGCCCGGGGCCCTGTGATTAAATCTGATTGCATAGTCTTTTTTTTTCAAACAACAAACATATGCATTTTTAAAATGAAATATCATTGTTGTTTGCGTTATATAATTGTGGTTAATCCATCTTGCTGGAAAAGAGATAAAATTCATATGATGAATTTCATTAAAATCTTCGTGCTCTTTAAATGTTTCAAATTATTGGACAATTAATAAAGATGAATTTTTGAATAATTTGCACGAAACGGATAATTATTGAACGAAATTTTATCGCGCTAATGACATTAAAACGCATTACCGCCGCGAGGGAAGCTACGATTTTTATGAAGCAACTTTTTGGAAAAGAGGCAATCATTTCGATTTGTTCTTTAACAAAATACATAGTGTAATTGAAAAGATGAATCGTTAGCTGCGGTGTGAAAAAAATGATTAAATATATACAAAAGCTGCTCGAAGGTATCATCACCATCAGCCTATCTCAGTCCACTGCTGGACATAGGCCTCCCCCAATGAGCGCTATCGCGCTCTGTCCTCGGCTTGTCGCATCTAGCATCTGCCTGTTATAAGATATATATAGAAGGTATCATTCGCTTAAAAATCTTAGTAAATGATTCAAATACTAAAACTTTTTATTTATATGTATACCAATAAGTTAAAGTGAGAAGCACTTCAATGAATTCCTCTCAGCATACTATAAGCGTTGCAGTATATTTGAGCCCTTATCAATTGTTTTTCCAAAACATATTACATTTCGATAGTTGTACGTAGATTGTATTATACTTGTATTTATACTTGTATTTACTTTAACTTAATGTTTAGCAATGCGGGCACAGAATTATATCCAACACAATAAATGTAACATAACATTCAAAAGTAAAACACGTATAAATGTTTTAATAACAATATGTCTCACATGTTAATACGTGATTTACACACATTAATACGTGATTTACACACATTAATACGTGACTTACACACATTACGTAAACAGACATTGTGTGTGATACGCAAAACGCAATCCCAGCGCGCCTCGACCTGAGCGTGAAGAGAGTCTGTCAATGAACAAAGCGAGAGCGTCACACTGCCTCTGGAACCATAACTAGCTACTATAAATATACATTCATGTATGTACCCGTGAGTGATATCATGGAATACATAGGTACGGATTATACACGCGGTTAGTTTAACCAGTACGCAAAGATCACATTGAGTAGCGAGAGTTTTTCCTGGCGATTTTTTGTCTCATTTTCAGTCTATTGCACGTGTACTTATGAGTTCGTAAAAGCGGTGAAAGCGATCATACTATAATGCATATGTGCCTTACGATGGAATAAATGTTTGAAATAAAATAAAAAGTACATTAAAATATTAATTTGACAAACATATGTTAAATATGTACATTATTATTATCCGTTACCAGGCACCTACAAGAAAAAATCTTGTTACTCGAAGATATACACAGAATATTCTCAACGGTCCTTTTAAAAGATTGAGAATTTCACCATTCCAACTGTAATACAGTAAAGATAATTGAATTAAACATCTCTAATAGAATAAGAGAAGCACTTAGCTAATTGCTTTTAGCTGCCAATTAACATTATCTTTATGAATTCCGAAATGTACTTATTCTCTGCTCTGACCTTTTTCATCTCGATGAGGTAGCGGAACAGAACGGTGTGTATCTTAGGTCGTTATTCATAAGATTTTAGATAATTCATTAAGATTACTGATGTAGACCTGCCATCAGCCTGCCGAGTATAGATCCAATACCGGTTTTAGTCGCGTGTGTTTTTTGGCACGGCCCCACTAGGTTCGGACCTACTTGTGATCTTTCACCCTGACCACCGATTTATGAACATTTGTATACTTATTAACAACTTGGTATTGAAATAAAAACCACTCTCCATACTTTACACAATATTGATGTACTTATTTTAAGTTAAGACCGGGGGTCGCCATACAGCTGTTACTTAAACAAACATAAAGTTAAACAGGTACATAATATAATATATAATCATAAATTAATAATATTGTGATAACGTTATTTACTTCAGTCTTCTACCTGCCCTCAATTCTTCAAATCTTCCTATAAACCATAAATAATTGATGAATATCGATGTAAATACATCTGAATTTTAGATCATAGTACCATTAATATTGTGATTATAAATTGTATAGCAATAAAAAAACTTCACCCACAATGGCATATAAAATAATACTCCTACTTTCAAAATATGTAGTCATAAAACAGTAAAATAATTGGCCAATTTATGTTTGTCAATATTTTTCAAGCGTTTGTTGCGCAAGTCATAAAAACAGACTTTAGATGTTGCTCACGTATCAATGTATACGGCTTAACAATGCAATAACCGTTTCCGATGTGACCTGTTTTTACTCACACGTATGACACTACATGCTAGACACACAATTTACGTCATGTATGTACATTATGCATTGTTAGGAGACTTATATCCATAACCGCTACCTAACAATTCAACAGCAGACAGAAGCTGAATGCTGCAAACCGATGACAAAGCGCGATGGTGCTGATGATTATGATGATAATAATTTTAAAAACACTGACGATTTTTTGAATGATAAGATTGATCGATTATGATGATTCTTAGCTGTCTGCCTACCCCTATAGCAAATAAGCGTGACAATAAGTATACCTGTTTCCAATGGACGTAAAAATCCGCTGGACATTTATAAAGTTGACCATAAAACATAATAGACTTAGGACTAATTTTAGTGTAATAGTTAGAATGTTAGTGTATTATTCATTATTAATATAGCAATATATTGAAACATAATCTAAATGGTTGTAATACAATTAGCTCAGAAGCCGCACTCGCTAAGCGAATATTATGGAACTCTCTAGAAAGCTTACGTTTTCGCGCCACTCAAACTTTATTTATAGTAATGCAATCATAATAACAATAGCCCACCACACAAAGTTTAATTAAATGATTAATCGGTATATTATGTTAATATTTAGTAACGTAAACATTATATGGCGCGGATTAGGGGAGGCCATTTGTCTAGCGGAGGACGTCTAGAGGCTGACCATGAAACAATAAATTATCCAATTATTTATATAATAACGACCAATTAAAACATTGATTTGATGTTGATCATGGAGTATTGTGTAATTTGATTGGAAAACAAGTGCGAATAAAGATTTATTATTTTAATTATACATCCCAAATACTTGTTATTTTTTAATAAATAATAAAACATTGTTTGGAATAACAGAGGTTGGCATAAGAGTGTAGAACTCCTATGTTAAACTTGTCATGTTATATGTCCCATGGAGCAGGAGGAGTCTGTAAATACGGTCATGAATACAGTTGACACAATGATGAAATTTTAAACTGTTTTAACCTTATATACCTTGTGCGCTCATTAGGGTGGGGAGGGGGAATGGAGTGGGTACAGCAGAGAAAAACATTATTTTGATGATATTGTAATAAGTTTAGATGTTATACCCATAACTAGCTAAGCCATCAACGAGCCGTTTATTTTTAATTACCATCATTCTTCTTCCCCTACTATTCTACGGCCTAAAGTAGGTACCTATATACAAACAGCAATATACAAAACTCTAAACAACTACTAGTCCCTTAACAAGGACCGTCCTTTGTACAGTCCGTTTCATCTACAATTCTCCTTTAATTCTACTTAAGCCGCAAATTTCCGTACCGAGAGTATCCGACGTGGCGCAACTTTGAGTGATGACATCTGTCTGTATGGGAACCTCGTAAGCCTGTACTAGCCAAACTTAGGCCATTTCCACACGAAGACGTTATTACGAATCTGACATAGCTGACGGCGTAAATAAGGCGTAATATTCCTAGGCATGAGTGCTCCATGTTAGAACGCAAAGGCCAATCACATGATAAAACGGCTAGCAAGCCGATCACATGATAAAAAAATATATCATTCTAACCCATTGCCAAAATCATGTTTTTGAAAACATCAATCAACAATTTTCGAAGAACTTGATACAACAACAAAACCATTTGATAGATTCGCAAATAAATAGTTACTTATAGCGCTTAAAAATATCACTGTAAGTAAATATTGATATCAATATGCAAATTGCAAAACAATTACTTAACACTATTTCTTTCCGAAACGGTCACTAAATTTTAAAACAAATCGATTCCGAAATATCTCAAAATCACCGTTTTACAAACCGTTAGCCCAGGACGCTCTTTATTTACGCTTTTTCATGTAATACGATCTCAAAGGTGTAGCCTTAAGACCTTTCTAATAAGGACTCTCAAAGCAATTGATTAGATTACAGGGTTTAGTTCAATTGAGTTTGCCCGACCACTGAAACCTCGCGGCCCTTCAAGGAGATACTCCATTTCCGCAAATCTCCATCAATTTGACGTAAACTGAAACCCTTCAAACAACGACGACAACGATGGTAAATGCTTGATTTTTAATGCTACATTTAAAAATGTGAATAAATGCAATGGTGGCATAATATTCGAAAAGTAAGCTAAGTGTTTTTTATTCCTGTTATCAAAACGATACGAGCATCTTTTAAACCTTGCTTTGTTAAAATAATCAATAATTTTATTTTCCAAAAACGGGACTTTTTCATGACGGCTGTAGACATCCTATAGAAAATCTGAATATCCGATAAATAATCAGTCTATAAAATTAATGAATGGAATAATGAAAAGACGAATAATTATGATTCTCTGATCATTTCCAATTTAAAATTGATATTGTTTATTTAATATTTATTTTTTAATAAAGCGTGCATTAAAACTATCTGTCTTTATTACGATATATATTTTAATACTTGGTAGACTCAACATTTTTTAAAAGAGGTCAGGAATGTTTCTGGAACTTTCATCGCACATGTTGCTAGTGAGTGACATGCTTCCGAGTAGTTATGAAAAGTAAGTATGTTTGCTTTAGATAACAGTAAGACATTTCGGACATAATGGAGTAGATTTTAGGTGTCTTATTTGAAGATTTTTTATCACTAGCACCGTAGAGCCATTAGGCCTTCTTAAATTGTCATTTTTGCCTAGCCTATCTAAATAACCAATCTATATTGGTAAGTATGAGATAGAACGCTTCTACTATCACGTATTTTAGTGTCCATCGTGGTTCTTAATTCGTTCCATTATTCCGATATGGGTGACATCTCAAAATGAGAACGGTTAACATCATAGATGGTCACATTTCGCTACAGTGACTACACGAATTAAACAGTTTTAGGAATCGTAACGAACAATACAGAGAACTTTAAATCCTCGGTTTCCTCGTGATGTTTTGCTTTACTTTTATAATTAATCTTATGTTGGAAATGCTGATAAATTTCTGAAGCCAAAGATGCATACCATGGTTTTAACTTCAGGCCCAGAGGCCTGAAGTTAAACCATGTTATATTTTTTACTCATTACTCTGCCACTCCGGAGAGTGGCAGAGTAATGAGTAAAAAACTATGCTTTTTATTATATATAGACGAAAATAAAAATCTAGCTGAGATGGCTACTGGGATCTCAAATCAGGGTGGCCTAACAACTTTTAAAGAGAAAATTAAATAAAGCAAATCGATACTTCCGTGATAGATTTTCTAAGCATCTTTTCATATCAACTGAGAAAAAGCATATACGAGTAGAAAATAATTTTATATACGAGCCTACCAGCGACCAGCGTGGCTCGAACTTCCCTGTACATACTTTTATATTAGCAAATTTGTATTCCGTAAAGTGTGTTAAAAACGTTCCTCGAAGTTGTAGAAATGCAAAAGAAAACTAAACGTAACTTGGGGTGGAAAGATTTACGTTTGTCGAAGGAAATAGCTTGGGAACACGTTTTTGCAAACAATTGCAGTTAAGTGCGAGTATTTAGTTGGCTTCGACGAATGAACGTTTCAGTTTATTTTTTTTCCCAGCACTTTTAAGTGACGGTTGTCGCGTGTCAGTCGCAATTTGTTAACATTGTTATATAAGTCTGGATCAACAATTCCGTCATATTCTACCTGTTTCTATATGTTTCAGCGAGCATATTCATCAGTATACTGACTAATAGTTACTTAAGTAAAAGTAACAAAATATTTTCAGAGTCATCAAATTCAAATCAAAAATATTTTGAGAAGTTGAAGGAAACCAACATCTACCAAACTAGACTGGGACACCATGAGGATGATTGGTGCAAGACTTTTACGATTCCGAAGGTATAACTACGCGCAATATTTCTTTAATACGATATAAAAATATATGTATATGCTATCGTATTACAAGTATAGAAAAGATTTCATTTTGGCAGCTGTCAAACATTTTAAAATATTCTTGCAATCAGTACGTCATCCATCACAGTTGTCTGGCACACAGAATAAGATTAGTGGCTTACATCGCTTTAAGAGAGCTTAGCGCACGAGGGTAGGGAGGCCAGTGTTGCGGTGGACGTCATTATGACTGGCTTAGCTCAAGGGTTTAATTGTTAGCGGCATCAGTAATTTACAAAATACCCCCACATTTAAGTAATGAACTTTTCATTATTCTAAGTAAATATTCGTAGATGTTGCGATATGTACCCTTACAATAAAATTAGTTAGTCCTAAATCTAAAAATACATACAATAATTGATTTCCTTCTTAGTGGAGTGGTTGTGGGGGTGAATACTGATTGAGAGGTCCTGGGTGCACATTACGGTTCTACAAGATTTTTCAAGCTTAGATTTTCTAGTGAAAATTTCTGGTAGTGGCGCGGTGTCCGATCTGTGTCTGGTTTATAGCAATAGGCCTATTCCATTGTAGGACATAAACGCAACTGGCGAAACGTAGGAGTGTACCTCACTCCTCCGTCTACCTCTTTGGAGATTACACGCGTAATGTTACGTTTACATATAATAATGTACTTGTCTTTTTTATCTGTCCTACATTAAAAAATGCATAAAATAATGTATTTTTCTCTATCTGTATATTACTGAAAAATATTTTTCATTGTGTGTTTTCGCGCCATTTCAAAGCGATTAAGCTTATCAGTGTAAGACTTTTGTTTGGGAGTTATTTGAAAACGGTTTTAGGCAATTTTTTTCTCGTTTCGCCTTACACTTTGAGTTCATTACTTTATAAAAGTATCTCGGGGCAGATTATAGGAGGTTATTTACCCCATATTAGGCGGACTGCACTATAATAATCAGACAGCTTCTAAGCAGAATTAAATGTGTGCACGTCCATGTCCAGCAGTGGACGGGAGTAGGCTGGTAAAGATGATGATGATGATGTGTGCATTTCTAAATACATACTCGTGTCAATAATTTATATATAGACTCAAACATCTATACTCTTCACCCATAATCTAGGATGGGAAAATGGATATTTTTGTAACATATAAATGTAATATTATTAATAAAACGGTTGGTAGCAAAGCGTGAGGGTATAATTTGACCAGATAGCAGATGTCGATAATGACGCTGCACGACGCGACGTCTGCGCCAATATCGCGCGGCGAAACTTTTTACGTTCTGCCCGACAACTGGCGAACTTTAAAAGCGATCGTTCGACAATCTCGTCCCGTTCAAGGGTATGAAGGGCTGAAATTTTTATTACGAACTTTTCAGCTATTAATCGTCCTTATGCGTCATGTTTTATCGCTTCACTTAATTAATGAAATAACACAAATTATGAGATGTTTTTACTGCTATTTTCTATAAACTAATGATATCTTCAAGGGCTTTCCGTGAATATAATAACTACTATACTATATGCTAGTTTCCTGAATAGTAATAACTAAATTGAGTGCCTCGCTGGACAAGTGTCTGTGACTGTATACAGTTTTTCTAATTTGAATTCCTAAAACAGCTCAGAATTTGGGAAACTGGTTAAACGTTGCAGACTACTATACTCTTGTACGCACCTCCTCGGGTATCCTAGGCGTGATGTTGCGTAATAACTAAGAAACCTAAAATTAATATGTAAGTTATGGATAAATATTAGCATTAATAATATCACAACTTCGGCTCTGGCTCTGGACTTCTGGATCTCATTCTGAAGGACATCAAACTAAAAGTAAAACAATAACAACCCAAATTTGAATGAGTTGATGATAATGACACTGACTTAATGCTACATATTTCACTTAATATTATAAATTTATAATAAAAATGCAATCTCTTTAATTACCCCTAACCACAGCTCCATTGTAAGGTCGTACGCCAGTATCCACACACTTCGTACACCCATTGTTAGAAAGAAGTTTTACATTTTCTAACAATGGATTTTGCGCGAAGCACCACTTGATATTATCAACCAATTGTTCCTTGTTTTAATGCAACAGACCTAATTTTGTTCCACTTTTAAAAAACTTTCAAGTTAATAGTTATAATTTTACCCTACCATTCAATTTTAAGTCTACATACGAATAAATTTTATGATACCTACAATTAAATTAAGAAATATTCGACCGTTAGAGTTATTCAAAGAATTTGTTGGTAGAGAAGAAAAGTACAACACCTTTTATTTTCACAGCATATATTATATATGTAGTAATGTCTTAACTAAACTTTTACAATGAAAAAGTCTGTGAGGTTGTTTGTCTCCATATATTTTTTTCTTCGTAAGCGTTCGGTGAAGTATTATTGACAATGATTCCTATAAGTTGACATATATGTATGTATGTCTGTGTATTTGTACATGTCACGTAAGACATAGTACCAAAATTCAAGTATGCCTAATTTATCGACAGTCGGAAAGTATTTTCAAACAATTATTTTATAATGATTACCAACGAAAATATAAAGATATCCAAATAAATAATAATTTCAAACAGTACAATTTTCGCAAAGGTCAATACGGAAGTCTGATTCCGAGTTGTAATCTGTAACATACATAATGAAATTTCATTAAAACGGTAACTGAAAACTTAATAGGAGGCAATTGTCCATGTTAAGACTTCAAGTGGTCCTAGGGAATTGTTAGACGGAAACAAGCCGGGGATTTTACTTCGAATGATACGTTCTAAGTCTTCGTCGTAATAGTATTACTGAGTTGGAGCTGAAGCTGGACGGCTCACGCGTTTGAGTCATTTTGAAATGCGACTTCTAATGAAATTTCGAGGCTTAATCATTAGTGAGCAAAGTTAACGGATTCGTGTACTGGCTGATGGGAGAACAGTAAGCGTGTTATTGTTTTTTCTGTTCCAATAAAACTTCCTATAACCAATGGTATAAAGTTGTTTTAATACTATAAAGAAAGGAAGCAAAATATCGAATCGTTCCATGGAATCAACATGAAACGTAACATCACACCTGTAATCCCCGAAGGCGAAGGCAGATGAGTGTGGTACACCCCCACGTTTCAACAAGTTACGTTTAAGTCCCACAATGGAATAGATAGTGAGCCTATTCCCATACACCGGGCACACATTTCTTATGGAATAAACATTATTCCATAAAAAAGAATCTATGAAACGTATATTGGAAT
>DWEC01003611.1:0-10464 GCA_018245735.1 Microceris miodesmiata
GTAATTATGCAATACAAAGATAGAGTGAACAAGAGAAACTATTAATAACGTAATCCATTAGAGACACTGCCAATGTAATTTATCATTATAATTTCCTGCAGATTCATTGGTGTTATTAAAATGTAGTAAACCATAAACTCTTAGTCATTTTATCATAAACTAAATCAGCAAAGAACATATGAATTCGTATAATACCACTAAATATATATAGTAGTTATAAATAGGTACTCTAAGCAAAGATAAAAAAGATTTTCTTTCTCATATTTGCGTACGAGGTGACGAAAACTTTTCAAAAACGAAACCGCGAGAAACTGATAAAGATTTCTGTGTAACATAGATAAAGTACGCTTGTAACGTGTCAGAGATGCGTTAGCTCAAGGCCCGTAGAGAAAAGTTCAACGAATCATGTGCAGTCATCGCTCTGAATATCAGTGGGCGTTTGCAGTGGAGATAATTATATCGCCGAGCGTGGTGGCTTGCACGTACGCACCGGACCTACTTCTTCAGGGTTAGCTGACGAGGAAAATCGCTTCCTACAGACTGACTGGCGGCTCGACCTAGAACTGAACGAGTGTGAGTGGCAGGCGAAAATTACACACGCGAATGGCGTTAAGGACAGCCGTTGCAAGTTACCATTTATCAAAGGGTTATAATCGCGGCGTACTTCAGCGGCGTTATTGATGGATATTATCGTTTGAATACATTTAAGGAGCTTTGTAATTAATTAGTTAAGATAAGTTTTAGGTCATCATTAATTCCAAAATTTTTCACTTTTCAAATCACTAATTCCAAATGGAATTCTTTCCATGTAAGATTGTAATGTAATGTTGTGTAATGTAATAAATAAATGATTGTAATGTAATATTTTTCGTACCTAATTAAAAGAATCACGCAAGCATTACAATTTCGCAGGACGCAGAGGTCACAACCTGTTAGTCGGTTTAGGTATTATTGTTTTTCCTACAAACAAAATGTTGAATATAAAACCCAACTAAGATGGTGTAAATATAAAACCTGGAATTCTTAAAATCAAATGACGAAGTTTTTTTTGTGTGGTTACAGAAATGTTTACTAATAATGAGATTATTGGGTACAAATTATTGGAAAAAATGTCCAAGTAATAACGCTCGATGATTTTTATGATGTTATTTCTAAACATAGACATTTAGAAGGAAAGAAAAACTTTTAATCAGCAATATTTTCTTAAAAATATGAAAAAGAAGCGCATGTTTTTATTGGTTTCTATTAACGTTAATATACCTGAGAGGATGGACAAAACAAAATGATATAATTTTCTAGTATGATTTCATCATATAACCATTTTTTTGTTTTGGCAACATTTTGTTGTCTAGTATTTCCTAATAAGCGTCCGTTGATAGTCATAGAACACCAAAACAACTTGATAAGTTCAACAAATTCATTCTTCTACCACTAATTAAATTAGTATATTTCACGCGCCTTACATAATTCAATGGAACTTATACGTTTGCATATTATTTATAGTCTGCTGAAAAATACAAAAACAAGATTGACGTAGGAGCGTTATTACAAGCGATAGCTCAAAGGCTATACCTATAATCTTGCGTTTTTCCATGACTTTTATTACGTGAGCGATAAGGGCCGCTGTCGATACATCGTGTATCGCATTTAAAGTGCATGCATTTACAAGTTATTCACACGAGAAACGAATCAATTTAGATCTTATTGTCTTAATGTTAGAACCTAATAACGACGCATTTAAACTTTGCCAAGTAATAATTTATTCACGTTGGTGTTCTCACCTGTGCGTTAATTAATATATAGGAAAACAATCCTTAGCTCTATAGCAATAAGGGTCGATAAAGCGCAGTAATAATTTTGCATTGTGCAAATGGATAAGACGGATCGAACGAAATTGAGTCTTAATTCGTTCGAAACAAGGTACAGTTTGGATTCAACGTCGGCCATATGCCACGTAAGATCTTTATTTAGCTGGCGACATTATGTCTGCGTTGTATAATGCGAGATAATTGTATCCAAGTTGACAAGCCGTTGCTAATGCGCTGGCTGTCCAATAGGTATGTTTTATATTCATTGACATAGATAATAAAATAATACATCGATCTAATTCCTTTATTTCTAATTTTAAAACAGCATGTAGCACACTCCAACCCGCATGCCCAGCGTGGAGATTACGGCCATAAACCCCCTTTTGGGGCAGGCCTATGTCCAGCAGTGGACTAAGATAGGCTGATGATGATGCAGCACACATGTAATTTTATCCATCGGCGGTTTTCTTTCTCATTCCCTTAAAAAACGCGAAATATTTGGAGATAAAAATGTAGGTAGCGTTTTCTGATTCGCCTCGTACCATGCAACAGACAAAAAGTTAATAATTTTGTTGATGCTGTCACATTCCACTCCTGACGACACTAGTTTATTCCACCCTGAAAGGGAAATCAGTAGGAGCCATAGATATAATGACACCGATGGCCTGATGTTGGTTCAACTGTTTATTATTGAAAGAAATCAGTTCAAATTTTGGTTAAAATTGTTGTCAAATAGGATAGAAGAAGGAACCTTGCTGTCTCCTTCCCTGGTAACACAAAGCGTCTTCAGGTAGAAATGACATACACTAGTGCTCAGACCAACCAAGCGTGACGTCAGCACGCAAGTATAACGAAGGGGAGATGAAAAAATTTAAACGCGAACAAATAAACTGTATAGATATTAGTCAACTATCGTCACGTCTATTTTGGAACTCCACTAGAATTTTCTTAAAACAATTCCCGCTCTGTAATGTTCTGTCAGTTTCGACTCGATCGTCCGATAGTGTCAATCTATTCGCAAGTCATAAAGCCATGTTGCAATGTTATCAGTTGCGCTTTCCTGTTGTTCGCGTCGTCGCATTGCTATTAATATAGCGCTGTTTATCAGTAGGTACGTACTCGCGAATCGAAACAGTTTGATTACGTCGTGCCGAAATATCTTTATTAATGTCCCCTCACTCTTAGCCACGACGTAAATCTTTAAAGAATCATCTAAAGCGATGGGTACAGAGAACATTTTATTTTCAATCCGTCGTGGACCTGTATTCGAGTATTATAATTGCTAATGTATTTATCTTTGTGGAACAAAAGATATGTTCACTTTTCGGCCGTAACTGCTACTTTGCCACGGAAAATGATAGAAATGACTCCTTTTATCAACTCATTAAGGCTAAGCTCTGCCTTTTAAATTTAAAACCATAAAGTGTAGATTAATTAAAGTTTTCTTTCGCCGAGGAAAAACGTGTCGTTAAAGAAATCTCTTTTCAGATCTAAGACGAACAATGCAGAGTATTAATGCTCGGCTTGATTACAGTAAGCCGTATCTCTTGCACAAAGAACTCCTAGGGCTGGCAGCTTGCCCAAATACAGAAAAAGTTCGTTCAAAAAAGTGTTGAAATCATTTTGTTAGCGCAACTATACATGAGATATATTTAAACAACAAATAAGAAAAAGTTAAATTTCGATTCATGTAAAAACATGTGTACATAAAGACGCAACGATTATAAATGTACCTGCTTAACTCACGTACGTTTTTCGGTATGACCCGACTAGTTTCGGTTTAGTTAGAGGTGTTCACCGCGACCTCGCTGCAAACGGCGGGAGCTCATGAGGAAGGACTTCGTACAGGTCCGAAACTAGTCGGGCCATTCCGAAAAACGTACGTGAGTTAAGCCCGTACATTTACAATCATGTGTATAAACACTCACGAAACATTTAATAGTAAAGACGCAACATTCTTATACAAAGCAGACATCAAAATTTATGGACATTGATGAAACGAGAACTGATGAACTTTAATGGAAAGACTTGTCTATGTATGTACATGAGTGTAAAATAGATTTATGATGCCCACTAATGATTACATTTTGGTTTTGTATACATCATTTACGTTGAAATAAAAATATGTATAAATTTCTCAGCGTCATGGTACCGGGCGTACAGAGTAACCAACAGTCATTGATCGTACAATACCTTTTCAAAACATTATCAGCCTTTGGAAGTCTGCTGCTGAACATAGACTTTTCCTTATCGGTGCCACTCCACTAACTCCTGGACCTTTAGAATCTAAGTACATCCCGTTATCTTCTGGAGATTATATGAACACCTGCTAGATGGACGATCTATAATCCTATTTCACTGTTTATAAACTATTTTCTATAATACAAGTAAAACCAAACAAGAAATGGATTATTAATGACAAGTTATGGCCGTAACCCTCTCAATATGAGAGGAGACCCAAATTCCAGCAGTGGAATTATATTGGTTCGATTATTATTATAAGTTATGTTGATATATTTCCTAAATATATTACGTAGTGCCGACCATCGTCGCAGCCCTGGTTGCCACCCAACCTACAACATCTAACTGAATACCATTTCACACGATTTTACCTCTTCACAATTGCATTCATACATAAAGCGGACACAAAAACTGTAGAACACACTTAAAGCTAATTATAGACTGGATTCAGCGCAAAAATTTTAATTCGAGTGATAATGTTAAAGCCGGGTTTAATGTGACATTTGGATTATGAAATTTAAAAATAATATTAAATCTGTTTCGTGGAAGTGCGTTTGATACTGTTTTTGTCATTAAGTTATATTTGTTTGTTTGCTTTGAAAAATACTGCTTCTGTAACTGTAATACGACAAGCGAGGTGAATAAAAAACGCTTTGAAATATAATCTATTTGCTGACAATTAACATACAAATTACTGGGTTGAAGCAAAATCATAAATAGCATGACGCAGTGGCGGTCGCGTGATACCGCGCGTTTTGCTTTAACGCACCACTTAGCTCCTACCAAATAATACACTCGATAATATGAATAATATTGCAATCCATTACCAGCATGCGCTAGGAAATACGAAATTAGTTCAACATTAAAACGAAATGGTTACTAAACGAACGTTGAAATTGTAATGCATTTCAGACGAGGTGACGGGTTGCACCCGATATTGAATTTACAGAAGTCATTATAGATAATACTGGGTGGTAATTTTCCGTTGATGATTTCGTTCTGCGCTCCAAAGATTTAGCCACTAGTAAAGTGGTAATGGATGATGATGAAAATATAAGTGTGTAATGAGGTTTGGTTGAATTGATCGGTGATGGAAGTGGGGGCTTGGCGTGCACTGCGGCACGTAGACAGGTGTTCTAGATCCATTGATCGATGAGCGCAGAAAAAATAAGGAAAATAGCACTTCGGGGAGTGCGTGATAGAATATAATTACCTTTAATACACTGGCTAATGTTCATTGTGCATTTTTAATGAATTTTTTAGTAAAGCTGAGAATTTGCAATAAAAAATTTAAACATTATTAAATGCTTAATATGATAATTTTAATATCTGTGTCTCTCTGAAGGATCGAATCCGAAATGAGACGATCCGACAGAGAACCAAAGTTATCGACATAGCCCAAAGGATTAGCAAGTTGAAGTGGCAGTGGACTGGTCACATCTGTCGCAGAACCGATAACCGTTGTAGTAGACGTGCTCTGGAGTGGAGACCGCGTCTTGGAAAACGTAGCGTAGGACGCCAGCTAGCTGGAGTGACGATATACGCAGTGGCTGGCAGCGGTTGGATGGGACGAGTTGTAGATCGAGATCAGTGACGTGCTATTACAGAGGCCTATGTCCAGCAGTGGACGGGAGTAGGCTAATAGATGATGATGTTTTTATTTATATCCAAACAAAGAACAAATATAATCTAATACCTTTTGCGTCGAATGCATTATATTTAATAGTAAACAATTAATTTGACAAGTTCGGTTCGACTGGTAGCATAACTTTCGTATTTATAGCCTATTTGTTGCATATTATTTTTTTATAATTATTATTATTTATTTTTTATTTTTATTTATTTATGTTTATGTACGTGTATTATTTTTATATTGCCTTCATTGGACCTCAAAGAAAACAACGTTATAGTTCAAAACTTATAATTATTATTTAAACTTCTCAGAAAAATATACCTTTCGATCAATTTTATTACCTGTGGCCTACTTTCTTACATAGTTATTTCATTATAGTTGGGAGCAGTGTATAGCTATTCACACTGTAGGCAAGGAACGTCTATTTCATTACTGTATATTACCAGCATGGCACTATGAGTGCAATTTTCAACGGATACATTTTTCTATATGTCAGTCTCCAGAATGTTTCACACTTTTTAGACAAAACTAACTCAAAACAAAAGCCTTTTCATAACAATTAATTCACGATTTCTCAGCCTGCTTCACAAGTTGTATAGTTCATGAATTTACAGTAACCGAAGACATATCCTCGTCGAGTCCTTTGTGATTTTCCATATTTAGGAATCCTACCACAAATTTCAATAACCCAGGACAAATTTTTGTAAAACCTACTGCATGATGAACTTAGAGATATTAGGGTGGTCATCATCGCTCCCACTGTTCCGTCGGTCTTGAGGTAAAATTTCGTATCATTATTTCTCCGTTTCTTGCTCCAACAATGGATTCTCCTCCATTCCCGTCAGCACCACTGTGTATTGTGTATTATATTTCTTCATCTCTTGCTCGAACAGAATATTATTTATTGCTTGTTTGATCATTGACTGCGTTCTATCATCGTGCTTTCTCAGAGACACTGCAATGTATTCTCCGAAGCTGTCGCATTCATCTTTTTTTCTTAGTAAATCGGACTTCTTGATGAGTTTCATTGTTTCTAGCAGTCTGCTGTTGGAAGTATTGTCGGTCCTGGTTTCTTTTACTAACTTCCTTCTGAGCACTCTTGTCAATCTTGGTCTTTGCGTGTTGTAGTTGTTAGCTTTTGGTTGAGGTTTGTAGACAACTGATACAGGTTCTTCTTTTATTATAATTTCTTCTGATACTTCTCCATCATTGTCTTCAAAGGAACGCTCTGATTCTTCGTCGTCTTCGGAAGCGGGGGGTTTTTTCGCTTTTCTTGCTTTCTGTAACGAAAAGATTACATTGAGATTATGGTGACATATTAAATCAAGATTAATAATATTTTCCTGCTCTTCTAACGATTCTATAACAAATTTCTTCCCCTCCCTATTAGGAGGGAACAAATTTCTTCCCCTCCCTATTAGGATTTCTATACACGTCAAACTACTGAACAACAGCCATCGAGTGCGGCACTTGCAAACTTTTAAATAACTTATGACGAGACTATTTGTAGAGAAAATAATTCTATAAATGTAAAATATAGTAGTAAAATTACTAAGTATACACATCGCCTCGTTTCACCCATTTTACGTCCTGCAGATATCGGTTACGTTAATGTAAGGAAGTGCCAGCGACACGAAAGAACGTAATCATATGTAATAAAAGCGTCAGTAGATGAAATGACGCACATATGTATATTGGATTAGGTAATTTTGTAAATGAACCTTATGCAACACACGGCTCTACATGTTACTCATATCCGTTAGCAACAACATTGCACGTAGAGACAAAGTCATTCGTTTAGCACTATTACTGAATTATTTACTCGTGTGGTGTTTGCGATGCGTCTATCACCGAGTTAACGTCTCCAACGTTAATGAGTATAATTTTAGAAAAACTGGCCTTTGAAAGTCGTACGTTTACTCCAACATTACTATTTATGGCTCAGTTCAATTGAAGCAAATCAAAGCCTTGATTTATTTAATATACTTTGCATGCTTACAGTAAAAGCTGTAGCAGGTTTTTCTTTGAGTGAATAATGTCATCGTGATTTGCTGAACGATATTCGTGTAATCAGTTCCTTATTTAATTGATACATTACAGGCGATTTGCAAAATTATCTAAAGTTAACTACGATCAGGTAGAGTTCCTGTACTTTATGTATATTCCCGTCATCAAGAATTCGTAGACACAGGACTCCTATTCCGGTTTATAAATATGTGGTAGGCAGATAGAATATGTCGAGAGAAGTTCCCATTTGTTTTTCCGATATAGCAACCCGACTGCTGCTGACTTCAGGGTCAAATTCATTGTAACATGACATTGGAAACATATGGATCCGACCTTTAGTGATCAGGCACAACACTAGCACAGGTCGTAGTGTGTTATTTCATTTTAAATTTACATCGATAACTATAGATGTACTCGTATTTAAAGTGATGTCACCGAAGACTCACATTTGCTACACACACCCACAAATATATGTTATAATGAAGATACATTTATATTGATATCTAATTGTCACCAAATCCGAACAAGACAAGACAACCATTGGCACAGGACCACGTCCATTTGGCAACCGAGAGTTCCGGGTTCGACGCCCGGATCGTGCAAATGGTTAGAATAAATACTCGGTTGCGATCCCGTTATAATCCCAGCTTTTTGCACTTAAAATTATATTTATATAGTGTAATATGTTTAGTGTTACGATTTTTTTCTATTATTTATTAGTTAGTTTTGAGGACGTATACGTAGTTGATATTTTGTTGAAGTGCCCTAGAAGCACGATTGCTGTTTCTGTGTCTTAAAATTATTTATATATAACTATGTATTTAGACATTCATATATGGAATTTGTTAGCAGCCTGGTAACAATATCACAGATTCGTCATTAAGTATAGTGTAATCTATGGTTATGTTGTACCTACTTGGGAACCGAACAGCAAGTCATATTAACTATATGGGTTCTTTAAAAGCGCCGAATCTCAGAGTTCATTCCACGGTCAATGCTTGCCACCGTAATTAGATATCTATCACAGTATTTTTAACAACCTTTTCGAACTTTTAAAATATGAGCCGAATGTTGTTTGGTTTTAAACATCATCCGTTCACATTGGTGACGCTCTATATGCATTAGGAGTCTTATCGTATGGTCCAGGTCGAAGTCGAGGTGGGAATCGAAACCACGAGTCCAGTTTAGCAGTCATGTTTAGTAGCTACTGGACCAACAGGCCTGATAGAGATTTCTATCTAAAAAACATTCGTTGAGACTCGAGTTTTTTTCATATTAGTCACGTTGCCCAGTTAGCGCACAGCAATTTGTGCATAAAAGTTGTAATAATAAAAAAAATCCAATATCACGCCTGTAATCCTCGAAGGGGTAGGCAGAGGAGTGTAGTACACCCCCACGTTTCACCAGTTACGTTTAAGTTCCACAATGGAATAGGTGGTGAGACCATTGCCATACACTAGGTAAACATCCAGACTCCGAGTCACTACCTACTAGAAAATTTAAATACAAAAAATCCAATAGCACCCGACCCGGGACTTGAATCCAGGACCTCTCGATCGACAGTCGCGCTTGCAACCACTCGACCAACGAGGCAGAGTATGATAATGATATAAAAGACATGGCTGCACTGCGGAAATCGGCAGGCAGTCTCGCGAGGTGACGGAAAGTCATTCATCTCATAATCACTTCCATGAAACGTTTGGTAAATTTTCCGCTACTGGCTTTATTTGCAGTTTTATCATTTAATAAAAATCATAAGGCATTTTACAAATGATTGATATCCATAATTCATGTCTGTCCATATATGTATATTTCATCATCTGTTTGCGTTATTTTTCACAATTATTACCGATGTACTGAAGGGGTTGGCTCTTGACTTTCCCGTCTTTATATTTTATCTCGCTATTCCTAATTTTAAAACAGCACATAAATTGTGTTGCTACCGTAAGAAATACATGATATACCTGGCTACTTTCTGAGTTTGGAACCAGCCGGGCTATCTCGAATATACTCGTGAGCTAATAAGACGTTGGCTTATAAACTTACCTGTTAAATTCAGGTTAAACAGTAACTAAGCTTAACCTGTCGTGGCTGCCTACCACATCATTCACGCGTAAATAAGATAGGAAAGCAAGCGAATAAATCGAAGTACGATTGTAGAAAACAACAATTTAATTTAAACTAAGTACATTGAAGTGGCCTTCCGCACTAATCGCAAAACATTTTATAAACGTAAATTTACCTACAATACTCGATTCAATAACAAGTACGCTCAGCGACACGGCGCGCGCTGTTTTTCTGTATTTGTGCACGCTATTTTGACCCCTAAAACGTTATGTTAAGAAACAATGTCGCCTCTATGTACCATATAATACATGCAAAATGTATGCAAAGCGAATTGATATATTATTACATATGCTGTAGATATAATTTCGCGTATACAGCCGTTGTCAAAGTTTGGTTGCGCTCGAGGTCGTCTCTTATCGGGGCACAATTGAAAACAATTGGGCCTTTACTACCTACCTACTAAAGTTACATGTCAAGGCTATCACACATGTGTTCCTAGTTCGCTGCTAACCTAATAACAATTAAATTCGTCGCTAGATTTTAATTGCTTCGGTTGCACCTGACTGATTACATTTTACATTAATCATTATCGTCATCAATATCAGCCTATCTCAGGCCACTGCTGGACATAGGCCTCCCCAAAAGGGGGTTTATGCCCATAATCTCCACGCTGGGCATGCGGGTCTGAGATCGTAGGGCACAGCTTTG
>DWEC01003612.1:0-10463 GCA_018245735.1 Microceris miodesmiata
TGCGCTTGCAACCACTCGACCAACGAGGCAGTATATTCTTGAATGTATTGTTAAATATTTAATTTACTAAACAAATGATAACATCATTATCATTGTCAATCACATGTTCAGTGCCACCCTGTCCTATCCTCGGTTTATCGCATGCAGGGTTTGTTTAGAATAACCGGGCGGTAATAAAATGGGTTCATATATTTTTTTAAGAAACTCTTAACTGAGGAAATGGTACTAGTGCAAGTCTGTATATTTATTATTCACTATTCGCATATTAGTGGTATTATAGCATCTATGACAAATCTCGCATTAAGTAGTCCGGTTCACAACTAGTTATAGGGATTTATAGGCTACTTTGATTTGACTTCGGACTAGGTCCAATAGGTAAATAAATTGTTGGGCTATATAAAAAAAATACCAAATCAATCAAGATCAAATGTTATGAAACATGCACAAAGATAAACTATAACAACGTAATAACAAAAACAGGTTATTTGCAATCGCTAAAAAAAGATCTGACAGAAATACGTTCGTGGAATATTGAACGAGGAGTTGAACTCAGACATATTGTAGGCGTTGTATCCGTTGTACGAAATTAAAAGTTCAATCAATATTTAATTATCATCATTATACGAGCCTCTACCATTCCATGACTGACCATAGAGACATTTCGTAGGTATGTCACAGTATTCGATCATCAGCAGACCTCATTCAACTTTCTTCAGATCATCGGTCCAACGGGTCGGAAGGCTACTCACAGTCAATGTCTGCCACTTTGTGGTGTCTACCCCAGAACTCGTCCTACCCTCACGTTCTAAACCAAGTCCATCCGTTCTTCGACATACATAAGTGACCGGCCCACTGCCATCTCAACATGCTAATACTTTAGTCGCCTACCCTAGTTCTTTGCGACATATCCTTGTATTGGATCTATTTCCGCACAGAAACACCGAGCATAGTTTTGTCCATAGCACGTTGAGCTACCTTCGGTTTATGGACTATTCTCAATCTCAGTGTCCACGTTTCAGCATCGTGTATCATAACTGACACGACGCACTGATCCAAAACGTAAGGCAATATGATATAGGCGACGAGAAAACTTGACGAGACTTTGGAAATGCTGTCCGCCTTAATTCAATAAATCTATCGATTTCTCCGCTGAAGTTGCTTCTATCTAGCTCGATCGTCTGCCCCAAATAGCCCGACTCCTTGACAACTTCAATTGTCGATCCATGGACCGTAATCGATCTTGCCATAACTCGATTATTGAACATGACTTTCGTCTTGTCCACGTTCATGGTGAGTTCGAATTGTTAAGACGCATCATTCAGGTTGTGCAACATTTCAAATCAGAGGTGAGAAATGTATGCGTAATTGATATTAAGTATAAATATAGATCAATCTAATAATTTGTACATGTTTGGAATTCCCTTATTCATTTATTTTCTACTAGCTCTGCCCGCGGCAATGTTCGCATGGAAGTCAAAACTTTTTGTAAAATTAACGTAGCCTAAATTACTCCTTATTACATCAGCTTTCTGTCAGTGAAAGTTGCGTCAAAATTGGTCCAGCCGTTTCAGAGATTAGCCGGAACAAACAGACAGACATAAATTGTACAAAATGTTATTTTAGTACCTACTCGTATATGTACCGTGTATACATATATATACATTTAGTAAAAAGTGGTTATTTTAATATTAAAAACAGACACTCCAATTTTTTTGATTTGTATAGATATGATAATGTTAACCAAGGGTGACTTTATTCGATGTTATATTTCGTGTATCATAACTACGGAAGCCTTTGTTGAAATGATACCTTTATAATACAGTTGTTGCGTCAGTAACATAATTTTAAACAGACAAGTCTCGCAAGCACTTTGTAAAGCGACTCGCCCTGTTTATTCTGATTTTACTTCACTTTCTCGCTTTATATCCGAGTTTTACTTTGCTTTGTCGTTTTACATAGCTGAAAATTACTAATTCTGTGTTATGTCTGTTGACAAGTGCACAAAAAGTGACAAAAATACTTTTCGTATTGTGTCAAATCACAAATGTGCTTGGGTAATGAAATAATTAATTTCTTTATTAATAATACATAAAAAATAAAGCTAATTATTTTAATAAAGCTAAATAAATTTTAATAAAGCTTCAACAATAAAGATACACTTCAATTATCTATACAAATAAAAAATACAGTGTGGCTGTTTTTTAATATTAAAATAACCGCTTTTTACTAAATGCATATATACAAGTTTATACGGTAGATATAACAAAATAACATTTTTTACAATTTTTGTCGGTGTGTCTGCCTGTTTGTTATGGCTGATCTCTGGAACGGCTGGATCGATTTTGACAGGAATTTCACTGACAGATAGCTGATGTAATAAGAAGCACCTAGCAAAGTTACTTAACTTTAATTTTATAAAAAGTCTGGACTCTCATGCGAACGCAGTCGCGGGCACAGCTAGTTATAAAATAATCAATGACGTAAAGTTAAAAATTACAATTAAAATGCAAGAGGACAGAATATAAGTAGTATAAATATAGAGTTGACTATTCAAAAAACCACAAGAGAACGTACACGCTGTAAGCTTATTATACAATCGCAAATATTATTTACGAGTATATACAAATTGGCTGTATATATTGTACCTTAACGGTTTTTTACCGTAACTAATATTAGGACCTAGGTATAACTAAACTTATTTCAGACGTTCAACGTTAGTTATTCTTACTACATTTTCTGTCTGTGGCGTAAATAAGATTATCATAGATTGTGAACAGCCTCTCGTAGCACGCATGTTAGTGTTTATCTTACTAATAATAATCCATATCTAAGCAAAGATACTAGCAGTGATCTTACTCATAATTGTTAGCACTTTATTTGCTAAGTTAAAGTGAATGTAAAGTTACTAACAGTAATTACTCATTACTGTTAGTATCTTAACATGCTTAGTGCGACTTCGACGCTAATATATATACATCTATGTATGTTTATATGCCGCGTGCTACACGCTATGTGATATCGATTGGAACATATATTACTTAGAGTTAAAGAAAATGCCAGTAGTCAAAGACTGCAAAAAATGACAAGAAAAGCTTGGGTAAGCCTAAAAGAAATTACTATATTTTATTTCCAATAATTGGCAACAAATCACAAGGGATTGGCGCGAACAATTGGCGAACACTTGCACGGTCCGCCAATACTTATTTTGGATTGTTAAGCCATAGGAATAAGTAAGTAACAAAGTAAGTAACAAAAAATGTCATTTATGTATTGCTACTTAGGAGAAGTGTGATTATAAAATTCTTCATTGGTCATTATTCTTACAACTTGTATATGATACATGCAATTATTTTATTCGTTATAAGCACCTACGTTAGAAACGTTACATTATTGTTAGTGATGATAATTGGACCTGTAACTAATACGACGTTGGCTCATTCTTTTATACGACATAATGTTTAAAATAAAAAAAGTACTAACCCAACTTACCCGTAAAGCCGCAACATATACGTTATGTCAGTCCACATGAAAATTTTAAAATAACGTGTGTAGGTGCTAACAACAATGTGTCGCGTACAACTAAAATAAACTCAAGCTGCAAACACAAATATGGCCGCGATCAAGTTTTACACACGGTTATAAAAAAATAAAGATCAAAGTTACGGTACTCGTAATTGGGAAGCTTACGTATTCATAGCGCAGTTGTCGCAAATATTTTTGTCATATTGGTCGAATAAAATTCGTGGAAGCATTCAAATCACGTGTGCGATAAGGGCCACTGCGTCTACTGGCTTACAGCGACTTTCAGTATAGCAGTCACTTCGCTCAGTTATCCGGTTGCAGAGTTACCGTTCAGTATTCCAGTCCCGTTCTCAAACCGTGCGCGTCACGTTCCCGTCGCCCGGAGATATTTGCATCCCACCGCGGCGTCTTTCGACATTAACTGTCATATTGTTGTAATATATATGGAACTATTCCGCTTGTCTTAGTTTAATGTGAAATTTTATTAGTTTAGGTATGTAGTATGTGCAGTTGATAACTGTCTTGGCAATGTACGCGTACTATTCTTTTTAATGTTTGCTGTTACAAGGAATCGAGAAATTACAGTCACAATATTTGTTCGAAAATCGATATTCTTTATGGTTAGGAGTCGATTTTATGAATGTTCAAGGAAAAGAAATCTAATCATCAAAGACGCTACATGTATTATAAGAAATAAACACACTTTATTACACCTATTTCCTACAGCAAGGTAGAGGTTAGAAGTTAGGTGAAGATGAAGGATTTTGAACGCGGCCCCTCCAAACATCATACATGTTCGTTTTTTTAATAATACTCTTTACTTAATTTTTATGACCAAGCGTTGTTAACGACAATATTAAGTCAAAACAGAATCGTAAGTGAATAAATAATAAAACGTTCGAAATTTCATCAGCCAGGATGTAACTGCTGCACAATAATCTGTCCAAAAATAATGGGTGTTTCAATTGCAATACCTCTGCTATGATGCGCTCTTTGTTTTTTCTGTCTTTAGTCAGCTGATACTGTCTCTTAACCGGTTTTTCCAGACTAAAATAAATGTCGTAAGGAACACAGATAACTAATATTAGATACTTACATTCGATGTATATGGTTATGATTCATAATGATCATGAGATTTTTCAATTTGTGCAAGTCTAACAAGAATTTATAACAATACCAAAGTCAAGTGGCTCAAGCAAATGTTGGCAAGGATTACAATGAAGTTACGTCGCTTTGTTTGTTTTCAATCAAGAGTTATGTTGACAATGGGTAGAGTGTTTTAGTTTGGAACATGTAACATGTTACCGATATTTCAGACACAAATGTGTACTTCGTGACTGGAACTCGACGTCTACGAGTTTTTATCATTAACTATTAAAACTTTTTTTCAGTCTCTTTAACGGCAGAAGCTAATGGAGTGGCGCGTAAATTATTGTTAGAATCATTATTAGAAAAAAAGATACTTTCTTACTTGTTTTGATTGGCTTGTTAATTTTTTTTATTTATAGAGGAGTATGTATTTTTCTTAGGAATTTTATATGTACAGTATTAGTCAGTTAGGTAAGGTTCCAAGTATTCGATTTAGCGTATTCTGATGGACAAAGGAATGTTTGGATTGAAATCAATATGAGGCCCTAACATGGTCTTGTTTAATTCTCGAACCCGTTCAACATCAATGGGCGTACCTAACCGCCGTGTTTCCTATATTGGAACTTGATTGACGTTTTAATTACACCCTCTATATACAAATATCTACAGGATCATGTAACCCTACCGTAAGCATTATAATTAGGTACATTATATGCTAAACTGTGATAAATGTGTCAGATAATAGAGTTACTAGTTCAATGGAAGTATTTCCGAAAGTCTTCAAGAAACGAAAAATATTAGTATGGAGCTGTAAAATTTCCGCGTTTTTTAGAAACTGGCTGTCTTTGAAATTCGATCGCTTATCACCAGCTTATATTCACATGGTCTAACAACTAAAGATCGAATATTTCAGCTGCACTGCCAAGGATGGAATTGTTCTATTTAGCTCTTTTTGTTTCGTTGACGGACGTAGTTTTTTAATATTATAAAATCGCTCTCCGTTGTAACTTTGAAATATAATTATTGATTTTGCCTCTAGATCTTTTATAATACTTTCATTGTCAAATTCATGTACTTTCATTGTCAAGGACGAAAAGAAAAAGCACAAATTCGATATGTTGGCAAATTGCCTTGGGTTTTCACACTTCTCGCGCCTTGGAAAACATTACGAGAACTCGAAGGTGTGTAGATTTTCTCACAGTATTCCCTTTCACTCTTATGAGAAGCCATATTGTTTAAAATGCCCAACATTTAAACTGATCTTAAATTCTGACGGATTGGGCTATCACTGCTTCAAATACTTTTATTGGAGTACTTTTATTTCGTCGTATATTTATCATTAACATGTACATATAGACATAAGTACTTACTTTTGCGTAAGCAATAGGATGCAATTTTACTTGGAATCAAGTTAATTCAGATATACTTATATATCTAGAAAGATGTGTAACGATAAAATTTAATAAGGACCTTGTAAAAACAGGTACCTAATTAGGAACCGAATGTCTAACTGTATTTGTTATTTGGAAGAACTCGATATATATCTGCATATATATAAGCCTCTAAGTAAGTAGAAACATTAGTCACAAGCTGTTTGACTTATTTAGATATTTTTTTCCTGAAAAATTGTCAGCCTCGTTAGTCAAGTGGTTGTAAGAGCGACTAGTGATAAAGAGCTCCTAGGTTAGATTCCCGGGTCGACTACAATTTTGGTTTTTATAACTTCAAATTTCCGGTAGTAGCTCGGACTCTGGATTTATGCCTGGATTTATAGCCCTATTCCATGGTGGGACGTAAACGTAACTGGTGATACATGGGTGTATAGTAGTGTTACGAATAGTAGGAATACTCTGCCTACCTCTTCAGGGAGGTACAGACGAGATATTACGTATGTAACGTTATTTTCGCTAAATTTTCCTTTTATGAAATTTATAATATTTCCCTACGGAAAAAACAGCTCACTATGACTTCTATAACATAATAATAGACACGAGGCGTCTCGGCTGAAATTAAATATGAGATATTTCAAAGATAAATGCCATTTATATTCCCATGGCTTCGCGAAGGTGAGCGTCTGTAACACACACGTCTGTTTTGATATAAACGCGAATGTTTTATTATGAAAACGTTTCCACTGTTAAGAATTTCGTAAGCTTTGTGTTTTCGTCTGCAGCGAGGAACCGCGCCGCGATTTCCTACGTCAACTTAAGTTACAATTGTATTCGTATAAAACACAGTACATTTAATACAGTGCTTTTATAAAATTTAAATCAGCTGTTGACGTTAATTTTAACAAGTACTCACACTGTGTTACTTATAATGGAGAACTATTATAAGCTTTTGTTCAGGCCTCCCTATGGCGAAAATTTGAGACCGATAATTAAGATGTCGTTGCGAATAGACAAGTTATATTTAGCATGTGGTGCTAACGCGAACCTGTATGTTAAATTTAAATCTATAATTTTGTTTTCTATTAATCACATTATAGCCATATCTAAGCACTCTTGCCTAAAGATTCTCGAAATATATAAGCATGTGCATACATATATATATAGATGCTTGTAATGTATTTCGGCGATGAAGACTTATGTAATTGATATACGAGTATGTAGATATTAAATTTTGCTAGCATTTACATACTGAAGTTTCATATAGGCAATAATTTAGCATTCGTGTACTGTACACGTCTTATAACCAGAAAGCGATTCTCATGTGAAGACGGAGATCTATATCAAGGGAATTGACTATAATTTTACATCGAAAGTGCACTGTATGGTAGGGAGTTAGGGTTTAAATTTGAACGGTCGAGTTAATCAAAGCGATAAGTGAGTGATGACCCTAATTGCTTCCCGTCGAGTCATCCATCATTGTTGTTGAAATGACAATGTTGCAACTCGTGACATGATATTGTTACCTTCTTGTCGTGTCGTGTCATACAGTCATCATGCACATGTCACCTCGTGTAATTATGTTGATGGCTAGACACACTGATAGTGCAACGTTGACAATCTCTGTAATTAGATATCTATAATTATAATATTAAGATTTCTCCTGTTTCACCTGTAACTAGTATTGCCGTGTATTATAAGTCATCTTCAATTTTCATCTATTGTATTCGACATATTGTCACCTGAATTTGATAAATATGTCATAGTGCATAATTATGATGACATTAAGATAGAAAAGTGGGTGAAGTGATGGACAAACGCAACACAATAAAATACTATTGGTCTTTATTCGACACTAAGATAAATGAGAGATAAATGCTCATTGGGGTAGGCCTAAGATAGGCTGATGACAATGACGATGACGAAGAAGCTAAAGACAACAGAGACAGTACACATTTTAGAAAGCACACACTATATGTACCTATAACAGACGATGAAATATAAGCGTCTTTTTTTAAAACGCGTCATCCCTTTTATTAATATTTGGCAAAAATGCCCTATCATTCAAGGAAATTGACATTGACAAACGTTCTCCACTAACAACGTCCGTCTTTATAAATCGGTAACATCAATTTCTCGTTCGTGAACACGTTTTTGTGTACTAGATAATAAAATGATGTAATTTTGAAAACCGGATTTAAGATATAAACTTGCAGTATTAAACACATCTGTTATATATTTTTATCCTTACGATATTTAAATAGATTATGATTCTTAAATAGATTATGATGGACCATCTTGCCAAGTATATTTATATACCAGTCGTGTTTCCTAGTAAAATAACTGATAGCATAGGCATTACGGCTGAATGAATCCAGGCAGAAGTTTTTTTTCAGGAGACTGAAGTGACTTAGTTTTTCTCCCTCAATCAGAAATTGATTCTTACATATCACGATTTTCAATAAATATGTCTTTGATCCGCGACATCGCTGTTCTTGTTCACTAAGTCATTTCATTCATATTATATTTATATCTATAATTCATTAGATCTCATTTACAATAAACCATGAACATTATCGGAACCCCCAGTATGCCGAAACGACCGTAATTGTAGCTGAATTATAGTGTATACACGTTCTTAGACATGAAGGGACCAGGTAACGAAAACAAATGTCCCGGAGTCCATTAAGACAACATGAAAATTCATTAGTAAACAGCATAGGATATTACCAGACCAACTTAATCCCACATTACGGAAGTGTAGAGAAGAGTACATTAGTTGTTAGTAGCTGGAGATTGGTCAACGATGGAGCACAGATAATTAAGCTGAGGACTGTATTTTACATCAACGTCGCAAGTAATTACTAACTAATCGTTCATTGCGACTTTACTAGCATCTTTGTCTAATCTAATAACATCACGCCTGCATTTCTCCAAAGGGTCATTCCTCAAGATTGTAGTGCTTCTACTTTTCAATAATTGTTATAAGTCCTATGTATACAGATAATATTCTTATTTTCATAAACCAAGCACAAATAGACCTCTTGCTACTACTGGGAGTTTAAGTTACAAAAATACAATAATACGTTACCTGACCCGAGGACTGAATCCGAAACCTCCCACTCAAAAGTCATTGCAATCACTGAGGCGGTTTTAATCTATAAATTATTTTATGGGTTACTTATGAAATATTATGAATTCCTCATGCATAAAGCAGTTTAATAATTTCATTTTAGATTTCACTCATTTACCATTCATGCGTTTAAAATAGAATAGAGCATTGAATGTCTAAAACACGAAGAAAATAATTTTGTTGTATGTAAATTCAAACCATTAAAAAATATTTGTAAATAAAAGTAAAACTAAACACACAGAATAAAAATTATTATACAAAATAATAGGTATTAGGATTCAGTATGTACTTATACCTACTCACAAAATATACCTTCATAATGGTTGATCTTTGTTCTAGACTTGTTGCATCCTGTTTCCGCCAGCAGCTTTTCTGAAATCGTCTATCCACCTAGAAAAAAATGGTGTACAATACATTTTTATATAAGAAACGTGTTAACGACAATTACTGAAGTGCTACAAAGTTGATTATCTCAGCCCTCAGAAGTTCCCCGTTCGCCCAAAAAAGTTGCTATGACCCTCAGATGGCCCTGCAAAGATTATTGAATTCCACCGCCATAATCCGCCGAGAAGCAGCTGCGGCCCTCTCTCACAACGATCCATTCCACTATTTACTCTAGCGGCCCTGTAATGGTATATTTATTAAATGGAAAGAGGCCCTTATTATGCGCCTTGAACCATTTTTCTACCTTTTGTGATTTATAAGATAAGTGTTACGTTACATTTAGGTGGGCTCTGAATAGCCCGCAGATATTTCATTCCGGCTTTTATTTAATAAAGTATGCTTTGTTACTTTTACAAAATTATATTGCGTCTTACTTTTGGTTTAATATCAACGTAGACAAAAAACCGTTTGAACAAGATGATTAGGTACGTTATGATTAGATATGTTATTTCGTTTGATGATTATTGTAGTTGATGTAATAAAATATTGATATCTAAACTGACCACAAATAAAATACCATTTATTTAATTAACACAGGAGTGTTCACATACAAATATGTACAGAAAAGCACTGTAGTATATGAATAATAGCAGACCTGTCTGATTGTTGATAAATGACTTCCGTCTGCTTAATCGAAGATAATCAAAGGGAAAATAATAATAATAATAATAATCGACCCACTATAATTCCACTGTTGGAATATCTCAAATTGAGAGGGTTAAGGCAACGCAACGCTAGCCAAGTGCGGGTTGGCAGATTTCACACACCTTAGAATTATTTTTTTATAAATTCTATGGTGTGTAGGTTTCCTCACGATCTTTTCTTTCAGAATTAGCAAGTGATATTTAAATTTAAAACGCTTTTTTATAAAGAGGCACGCGCCATAC
>DWEC01003613.1:0-10459 GCA_018245735.1 Microceris miodesmiata
TCATTTTATCTGTTACATACGTAATTTAAATTCCGTGGAGTAAAACGATTTTTGCGACACACATATTATTGGTATACAACGTGTAATCAGTTCCATTTTAAATAGTATTTATTAAGGTCCTGTGCGGTGGTGTCTGCACTTAATTACTGCATGGTCACCGCGTGTTCTAATATGTCGCCGCACGCGCCACGCGCTCTGACATTTTATGCAAAAACGCAAATTTCGTTCGAAATTCGAAACGCTCCATTGTGTTGCCAACGAATGAATAAAAATAATCGCTGCCAACTTCGTTTTTGGGGGAAAAACGCATTCTGCGCAGGTTTGGGCCATTATTAGAAAGCGGGAGTGTGCCGAGTCGAATTAACGAGTTTTTATGCATACGACATTTTGAATTAATAAGTATTTTTGCACGGTCAAATAGTTTATCGATTATTGTGAATCGTGCGCTTATATTTGCATGGGTGGTTCGTAATGTTACTTTTTTCTTACTAAAACTTAAAGTAATCATAAAAAATAGATATTGTATCATGCTTAATGTAAATTGTTACTCGAATTTCAGACAAAGTAGTATGAAATTTGTCTGCTTGGTGCAGTGGTTGCAAGCGCGAATGCCGATCGGGAGGTCTTGAGTTCTAAGTGCGAGTCAGGTAGTATTGGATTTTTCAAATTTAGAATTTCTAAAGTGACTCAGAGTCTGCATCTGTGCCTGGTGTATGGCAATAGACTCACCACCTATCTCATGGGACCTTAACGTAACTAGTGAAACGTAGGAGTGTACTACACCCCTCTGCCTACCTGAATGCTACATGAAAAAAACGCTAAGAAATTACGCTTGCCAATCTGCACAACAATTATCTGCCTACAGATAGTTACAACATTACATATAAGGTTTTGTACGCTTTTTCATGTATCCTTATTGTTAGGAATTTGCACACGGACATACAATGCCAAAAACCTCTAACGTAATTAAATTGAACTAATCCTATCTCATGTTAAAATGGACGGAATAAAATTCCTTAATAAAAGCATAATTCAAACAGAAACAATATGTCTAAATACAGCCGTACATATTTGAATGTAAGAATTAATATCAGTGAATCAACTATCTTCTCACTATAATTATATCGGATTTAATCCATTAATACTCGTATGATAATCAGGTATATACATTGAAACAGTTCCAAATAGTCCTGAGGGAAGTAATTTAGATTTATCATCAATGAGATGATTTTTGTACATAGAAGTAAAACAGTGATATTCAACCTGATAAACACTAAAAATAATGATTTTTTAAATGAAAGATATCACGTCTAATTTAGATACATACCAATAATACAAAACAATAATAGACAATAATTTTTAAACCACTCGGCCATGCCAAGGTTACCGTGTTCTAGAACTCACTACATGTACGCTGTCTCCATAAATTACATCAATTTAGAAACTGTCTGTTGGCCAGAACGAACCGTCAATGTAATTACTTACTCAGGTCTCTGGATTTAAGTATGTATGTATATTGAATTATAGTTATTTACAACCCGCATTATGTAAGCCGAGACTACTTCTGATAGGAAAAGAAGAGGATGAAATAAATTGTATTCTAAATGCATATTGTACTTAGTAATCGTAGTCTCAATAATAAAAAATGAATTAGCTTTATTATGCGATTGTTTGTGGAATGTTACAGTTGAAGTCGTTAGATGACGCTGTTGTTCAGTTATCCTCTAAGGTTTCCTTCGCAGGGTGAAGCGGGGTTGCAACAATAAAAGGCGGATGTATTCTGGTAATTCTGTTAATTTTTGTACTTCAACAATATTTTTCACATAATCTCATATAATATTAAATAACACTCGTTTCTTACAAGTTGTGTTTGTGTTTCGCTCGACATTCACCCTCGTTTAACACTATCGATGTATTTTGATAAAAATCGAACTTTTCCCAATCAATAACATAAGGTTTTAAACCTAAAATCATTTAAATGAACAAGAAACATTATAAATACATCATTGCATTCGTCTAATACTATTTTTAAGGCACTTTAGATATACATTTTTAATACATTTTAATATCGATCATTGTAATATATAGCAATATAGAACATAATATGTATATAGCAATATCAAACATAATATAAAGCAATATAAAACATAAATGTGGGTAGAGAGAAAAATAAAAAAAAAACGAGAATTTAGCAAGTATCAGTTTTGAAATTGTTTGTATAAATAAACAATACGTACAGGCTGATTTGGAACAAAAAATTTAAAAAAAAAACATCTTATAGGGGGTGTTTTAAATTATGGACAAAAAGAACACTACAAAATATATAGCAATATTATAAATATCGAGCGACATCTAACACATCGCACTCTCACTTCACAATTACATCAATAACAAAGAAGTATTCATTACTGTAATAATAGTAATTAAAATTATTGCAATAAGACGGCTCGCGACATCGCGTACGACATTGCTTAGCTAAAATAATATTGAATTTTGTTCGATGTTGCCAGCTACCTGGCATTCGTGTAACAATAATTTTATTTAAATAAATTGAGATGACAATCCAATAACTATTAATAATACCACTGATCACATGCTCATGTTATATATGCAATTAATTATTTAATAGCAAAAAAAAAACCGACAACGAGACCTCTTTTAAATTAAAAACAAAATTGGTTAAGAATAACAACCATATATAAATATGGTGTATCTGAAAACATCTACGTTGTTTAATTTTTAAGCGTCCACAATTATTATATTTAATACAACTTTAATATAAGAAAAGTAAAACGATAAATTCCTAAAAAACTTAACATTTCTTTACAAGTGATTATCTTAACCAGTGTATAAATCAACAATGATTTACTTTAGAAAACAAAATTTATTTATTTACATTTTTATAGAGAAAAATACATTTTACTTATACACATCGGGCTAACGAGCAAGGCACTGTATAGTCTAGTATATAAAAATATAATTTCTATATATGTAAATATAAATATCGTCTAAAAATATATTTTTGTATCACATTTGTATATAAAATCATTAAATCATCGTGGTCCTTCAGTTGTAACTATTTATAAAAATATACAAGAATATTTATTACAATATTAATAGTAATAATAAAATAATTTATAATATGCCTCGTAACAGAGCACCATGTATTCTCCATAATACTCTTCTTTTAAATTATTTTTAGTCAAATAAATCATATTGTTTTTAATGAATAAAAAAAAATTTCATAGCTATTTTACGTGAATTCAAGTCATATAACAAAACCATCGGCACTAAGTCCGTAGAAGAAATTATTTTTGAAAAAACGGCAACCGAATTTTTGAATAAATTCATTAATTCATCACAAAATACGACTTGTGGGGAGTTGAGAATAATTTCAGAAACAATGAATAAATTGATAAAAAAATGTATACATTAAAAAATGTTATTAAATGTCACAGGAAATGACAACACTAATTGTGTTGTCATCAGTGCACATGCTGAATGAGGGCAGTGGCTTTCAAACTGTATAAGCCTTTGAGAGTGCGAACTTGATCGAGGAGTGGTAAACGATACTTTGTGTGTTGTCATAAAAAATATGTTCAAATTACATTTAAACATATTTTGTACTTTGGGTAGCGACGGGGTCAGTGGACAGGTGATTGACCGCGCTGTGTAAACTATTCGAAAATTCTTAATAGATGAATTATCTGTCTCTGTCTCTCGCTTTCTCTATTTCACTGCAACAGCTCTCCATACCACTGGATACAAAATAGCCATCTTTCGGTGTCTGATCGCATACCTAAATTTTGCAAAGAGATCACTTGTCCAGTTATCGTTATCTATACAACACAACACTTGGGGTGGATAGCTGCCTAACGTAAAAATAATAATTATTCTTAAACCCCTAACAACAACCGAACACTGAACAATAAATTTTACACACATAAAATCTTACTCTCATATATGTATACTTCCACTCATTGGCACACAGATTCATCAAAATCTATCTACATATAATTTTTTTAAATACGAACTGGTAACTATGTTATCACGTACTAATGCATCTACTTAGGAAGGGATTTCACTAATTCGTGGCCACGAGGCCAGGCCTCCCGCTAGTAGGCCAGGCCAGTAACAAACAACGGTATTAATCATCAATTAAAAAAGTTATAACTAACTTCATAACATTCATACATCAGAGGTTTCGAAGCTGTGGTCAATAATAAAAACTTACAGTAGCATTTCAATTTGGAAAAAAACTAAAAAAGCTTTTTTATATTTCATTGCATAATTCCCTAATAGTAAGCATGGTGTCCGAGGATTATTTAAGTTCAAGACATTACTAACACGGGCCAAGTTTGTGTACAAAACTGTATAATATGTTTTTTAATATGTGTCAATACAAAACATTGCCATTATTTTCGACAAAAAACGAAGACTGGAAGAAAAAATTTTAGTACAACCCTTTAACACACTTACTGTTCCAGACAGATGAGCAAGGACGACTTAATTATTTAACTGTAAGTTGTTTTAATATAGATAGTAAACTATTTAGCACCAGTTAGTTTTATTCAATGCTCGCAACACATAACCATTACCCCATGGCATATAATGACTTGATTTAATAATTTTTAACAAGACATCTCTTTTGTGGCATAATTACAGTACCATCACGCTAGTTCCCGGTAGGGAATATGCAGATGTGTTGACTGATTGAGATCCCATTGATGTTGTTTCATGTTAACAAATGACTTGAGCATTGTTGAACTTTGCAGCCAGGATTTGGCCACCAGTTTGAACCATGTCACTGAACCCTTGCACCAACTAGCACCATGGTCCTTCCCGATTTGTTTTTATTGCAACACGTTTTTTGATATGTGGTCATATATCATTATCGATAGAACTGTATTGTATTTTTCTTTGATGGCTTTCATAATATAAATATATTAAAATTAGTTTTTTGGTGTTTTAAGATGTCCAAGGTGACCATTTACCACAATGTTGTCTGTTTGTCTGTGTTGGCAGAGTTTGAAACCATTCAACAGGGCAAGAGACTTGTTGATGTTTATCCAGTTTTTCGCTTTTGCCGTGTATCCAGATTGCTTTAAAATTTGCACACTTGATGACTCTTATAGGACTCCCAAGACTTTGTTCATATCATGTCTTACTGTTGTAAGGGCAAGGTGATGTTCAAGCCCACATTAAGATTGGACTTACGTATTTCGACCCTCGGCTCATCCTTTTGAGATAACACGATTACATTGAAATTTGAGTTCAAATTCCTGTTTCGAGAATGTTCTTCGCGTCCATAGATCGTGTAGGAGAGCTAAGCCCCGAGATCCATGTCGAAGCAGTGCTGCCGCGGGTGCGAGTGCGGCGAGTGCGGGGCGTGGTGGTGCGGGCCGCCCAGCAGCAGCGTGGGCAGGCAGCTGTCCCCCAGGGCGATGCCGCCCAGGCCCATCGACGCGTCTGACATCATGGACGAGGAACCTGGAACGTACGTCACTCGTCAGGAGCGTTAGGAATACGAAGACAGAGATGAGTAGTGTAGTGGTTAAACAGAGAATTCTGAAAAATGCTCATTTATGTATTAAATAATAATATTACTATTGCAAAGTGCAACAGCTGCATTACATAGAGTAGTTTAGATGTGAGAGTTTATGAGGTATGTGCAACGGTAAGTGACAAGGTGTGGTAGGCGAGGGTGTGTGTTACCGGGCGCGTGCGAGAGGTCGACGTGCAGCATGGCGGCGCACGGGTGGGCGGCCGCGCCGCCGCCGCCCAGCGCCAGCTGCGACGTCGGCGACGAGCACAGCATTGGGTCCCCTGCGATTCACAGTTTTTATATTTGAAACTCGTGACGCCTGCGAGTGATAGCCTCATGTTTTTGAATTCGAATGTTGGTAAGCAACTCGTTACAGAAAAGGTACGTTTTAAAATTAAATGCAAGTCGCTGCAACGCTTCAGGCGAACATTGTAAAAAAACCTGCACTCCTTCCATTACTCCATAATGTTTTTTAAAACTGTGATCTTGTCCCTTCTTATTCTAAAAGGAAAGCGGTATTCAATACTGGAACGACAAAGGGCAATAAAAAACAATAAAAGTAGCTAAACGAGCTGATAAAACCGGAGACCTTGTGTGACGGGGTTGTGCGAGTCGTCGTCCATGAGGTCCTCAATCTGCGCCAGGTTGAGCACGGCCGAGCCGTCGTCGCGGCCCAGCAGCGCCGGGCTCGGCGACAGCCGCAACTGGGAATCACAACCATTATATTAGTATTAGATGTAATTGGCTGAAAGAGCGAAAGCAAAAAAATTAAACAATAGTAGGCGGAAACATGGCGAAAGGGATAGCATATTCCTTGTAAATGTCATGTTAATTTCTTTATATTATACTCAGAATGTGATCGAACTTTCTGAACAGAAAAAAATTTCACGTGGCCTTCAAAATGAAAGTATTATCTTTGCCGTTTACACACATATGTAATGTCACGCATATATCTCGTAGAGATAAGCAAAGCCTAAAGATATCCATTTGCTACAATCCTAGTTAACTTTTACCAAATTTATTGTCGTCCAAGGGCAGAAATAATAGCGGCAAATCCGATACCGCGCTTTGGCACTTGGTAAATTGGTACTTATCTGCTTCTGAAAAACAAAATTCTGACACTTACTTTAATATCCTTGTGGTTGAAGAGATGGTCGGTGACGGGCTCGAGGCACAGGTCGGGCTCCAAGCAGCCCAGCGACAGCCCCTCCTCGCGGCTCAGCGGCGAGCACGAGCCCAGCTTCAGACCGTCTGCAATTATCATAGGAATGTTAAATTGTCTTGAAACAACAAACTCTTTATTAAAAAAAATGTATTGATTTAAGAAGAATATAGTAAAAGAAACACTTTTATAACCCCCTCCCCCCTCCAATAACTTTCATGGTCAGTAGATCAGTAGTTTAATGAAAGGCGTTGGGAGATTGACTACTGGATGTAGTGGTGTCGGTTCTAGAGTGAGCGGGGTGCAGAGGAGGCCCGAGATGGGTGTACAGGGTGCGCTGAGCAGCGTGGAGCACTGACCGAGAGCGTCGAGCGCGGAGAGGCAGTCGGAGGCGGGCATGTCGCGCAGCAGGTCGGGCGGCGGCTCGCTCACTTCCATCAGGGGCGCCGGCTCCGTCTTCGGCAGCACCACCTCCTGGGGACACGCCTTCTAATTAGTATAAGAAATATTCACAGATCATCTCCTTTAGTACATTTTCTATCAATAATTTTATGACGATAAGTTTATGTATCCAAATAACTAAAATTCTAAGTAATTTACCGGATGTGATCTAGCGGGTGAGTTATAAGGTTCCGACGGAGCCGTTTCCACTCCTGAGTCGTCCGTGTGGGGAGAGGCCCAGCCCTCCCCGGACAAGGGCAGTCCGTGAAGTCTCGCTAGCCTTTCTAATTCCTGAAAATATAATACAATTTTTTGTATTACATATTTTATCATCTTATTTCGAGAGAAGAACTATATTATCAACAGTGAGACTATAAAAAAAGTTATTGATGATATACAAATCTTTTAGGATTCCATTGCTGGCAGCGATGCAGAGATTAAACATTATTACCAACTAAGATCCTGGAAACATCCTTCGCTACCTTTACTGTCATCAAAGTAGCATGAAGCATATATGACATAGAGATTGCAATAATTCTAAAATAGCTTTGGAAGTCTTATCCTGGTAGCAGTTCTCAAAGCGATTTATCAAATAAAGCAATACCGAATGCTTTGGCATGTTTGACCACTAGTGAATGCTTCATGGAGTTTTTGTAATGCGTAGGACAAGGTAAAATTGTCCTTAGATTCTATCCCAAATTTAACGACACTAGGAGCATGGGTAGAGCCCTCAGAGATGGAAAGATATAAAGGAAAATATAGGGAAAGAGTTGGAGACTGGGGAGGATCTTGGAAAATAAGGGAAGAATAGCAGATAGGTAGGTGATCGAGAGGGGATGAAAAGTTTAGTAAATTGTCTATTGCATTTCACCTGTATCCTCAACATAAGCTTCCTGTTGTGCAGCTCTATCTGCTTCCGTCTCTGCTCGCTTTGCTTGAGCCGATTGACCTCGTCCCGCAGGCATTTGATATAGTCCACACTGCTCTTCAAGATGGTGCCCTTGTTCGGCCTCACGTCGCGGATCACCTCGTAGAACGGGTCGTTGGTCTTCGGGAGCAAGGTCCCGAGCTCCTTGATGCGGTCGTTTATGTTGAAGCGACGTCTGCGTTCGACTGAAAGGAGTTTGAAACCAATGGTAATTTTTTTATTACAGTATTACGCCAGGTTACCGAGTAGGCAGAGAACAGGCAGTAGGCAGAGATTTTACGGGATTTTTTTATTTTACAATTACAATGCCATGGTGAAATTGGCGGTGCAGAAATTTATTTTGACTCATAAATTTGGACCAATGGATAATGTATGGATAAATTGGACGTTCAAAGCTTCGACGCAATAGAGCAATGCCGCCATCTTTTATATTTCTTGTCTCTGTGTGTACAATTTTCTACACAAATACCTAATATAAGAGATATATTTATCTATGATTGCAACCAATTTTAAAGATCATATCTTGAGTTGACGAAAACATGTAAGTTACGGAAGACTTACTCATATTATGGTTGTCCTTCTTTTGCCTGTCCTTAGCCAGTGCATGCATGTCAGCATCGGTGAGCAGCGCACAGTCGCCAGCCACGGAGCTGGCGGTGGACGGCGGCTCCGACGACGACAGCGGGCCCGCACCACTGTCCAGCGACAATATATCTTCTAGGAACTCATCAGCCTGTAAGAGCGGAAGTTAGAAATTAATTCCTATAATTGTTTATAGACTGTCTGTCGTTTTCGCTCGTCGAGAGCGTGTTCTATCTTCTTTCTTATCTTCTGGAATATATTCACTATGTATCAATATTTAATGTACTTTACATTTTACTGACTTTTCCCTTTATAAAGGAAGTACCACAATATTATCATTCTACCTAAATGGATTCCTTTTAACCTTTGCTCGGCGGCGGGAGAGTGACCGGAAGTACCACTTACCTCTTCGTTGCCTCCAGCAGAGCAAATCCCAGGACTTAGCAGGCTGGAGGAGGAGCCGCGGTCGGGCGACGCCGCGCCCAGTTCCGGCGCCGATTGCACCGGAGCGCCGCGGGGGGCAGCCACCTGCACCGAGGATGAGAGAACTTTAAGAGGGACATTTTTATATACATATCTTCACGTCAGGTCCCTTACAGGGTAGGTTAATACGGTACTCCTTATTCTTTCATCATCATCATCATTATCAGCCGATTTCCGCCCACTACTGGACATAGGCATCGCCAATAAAACGCCACTGAGTTCGATCTTCAGCTCGTCGCATCTAACCCCTGTCAGATACTTTGCGTATATCGGTCACTCCACCTGGCTGGAGGGCGTCCTACGCTACGTTGGCCAAGACGCGATCTCCACTCCAGAACATGTCTGTTCCAGCGGCTATCGGTTCGGCGGCAGATGTGACCAGCCCACTGCCACTTCAACTTGGTAATCCTTATTTTTTATTCCACATTAATCATAGCTAGAATTTGATATCATCGAAAAGTTACACTGGAACATATTCTAGGCGTCTTGCTTTAATTCTAGCAAGCATCTCATTAAAAAAATATGCTTTTTGAGTTTGAATACTACTTGCTGTAAGGGCGACGCAAGGAAACTTGCATGCCCTATACGAGTAGCTCTCCATAACGTTGTCTAAGGCGCGTAAAGACTGCCAACGTGTACCTGGCTAGCGTGTCCTTCTAAGTATATATTACTGTTTTTAAAATTTTACGAAAGCAAGTCAACGTACGATATGTATTATAAACATTTTAACTTCTAAAATGGAACATTGTGGAACCCTCCTGTGGTGTTTCCAAAACATCATTATCTCGCTGGTATTTTAAGTACACCCAGTTATCAGATATGCCAAAATAGTACAAATCTATGACAACTAGATGGAACGCCTTACGATATTTTAATCCGAGAGATTAGCTATCGACGTGTATTAGAATTCTGTAATGTTTTGATTCCTGAACATTTACTACGCAGACAAATAGTGCGGAAAGAATTAAATTTGATATTTTTTACAGCCATTTATTGTATTATATATAGGTATTTGTCTAATGTTTGGTTATTACGACATGTAAAATGTAGATCGGGGGTTCGACTCAAAATTATTCGTGTGTTGCGTTCGAAGATCTTCCTCATGAGCTCCCGGCGATTGCAGTGTCCACCGCGACCTCGCTGCAAACGCCGGGAGCTCATGAGGAAGGACCTCGTACAGGTCCGAAACTAGTCGGGCCATCCCGGAAACTCACGTGAGTTAAGCCGGTACATAATCATGTGTATAAGCACTCACGAAACATTTAATAGTAATACATAATTAAGGGTCAGATGTTTGTGGTAGCCGTACGTAGCCCGG
>DWEC01003614.1:0-10458 GCA_018245735.1 Microceris miodesmiata
GTAAAAAATCACGAGACGCTTGGCAGATATGAAACATCGAAATTATTTCGTGCAAGTCATATGCATAAAAGAACAGATTACAACAGGAACTAAATATGGCATAATGAAAAAATAAAATAATTTTTTTCAAAAAAATGATGACTGCTTATTTAAAAAACATTTATTTTAATTTGATACAAAAATCAAAAATTCAAATATTTATTTTAAATAGCCACAACTCAATTCTTCTAGTCAGTGACGTATTTAAACAATAGTTCTATCATATAGCGTGGCGATGATTGCTGTGGCAACGCGTCGCCACGCCAACTATCGGTTTTACCCGCGGCTATAAACGTTTCACATCAAAAAGATACCTTGACGGTACAATGCTAACATTTCTCTGAAAATATATAAGATAGAAGTTGAATAAAAATATCATTTGAAACAAACATAGTACGTATTAAATATACAAGCATTTAAAAAAATGTATGTCTTAGCTACCAGATCCTTGGCCAATTTTAGAGGACGGATTTATAGGAGTTATAATGGCTGAAGTATTTCTTAATATTTATGGCACTGCTTTTTCATATGTAAGCTTTAACTGACTACCATTAAACTTGATGATAATTAAACTAGATAATAATTGAACTTGATAATAATTATTAAATTGATAATAATTAACGATTTCTTGGGCAGTATCTATTTTTATTATTAATAAAACAAAAGCGTGTTGAAAAATCATATAGCAACACCAAGGGAGATCGGAGTCGCGCCTCTGGACGAAGCAGCGCAAGTGTAATGTTATAACTTTTGTTTAACTTATTGTATAGTATTCTCAGTTCTTGTAAATCTTATCCGCTTAACGTCTTGTAACGCACTTTGAGCAGTTTGAGACGATAGGGCTGAATAAAGAAAGATATATATATAGCGAATAATGTATGGGAAATATGGGAGAAGCTCTTCAGGTCCGTGAGGAAAGAATAATGTTGTACTCGGTGCTATCTGCTTGTAAGGGACCTAGTATGGAAATATCAAAATCAATATTGTAACACGAGAAGACAAATCTTATAAATGGATATGCCAGAAAATTGTATTTTGTCTCGAAGTGCAATTTACAAAATATGAAACCGATAATTGTACAGATAAACCATAGAGTCAGCTTGTGCAACACCTGGATCTCACTTATAGAAAATAGATTGCTATCAATATCACCAAAACAGGTGATATGCATAATAACAATAGAAATTCTGCCGCTCGATTTGACTAATGACCCGTGTACGTAGGATCTAATTCTATAGTTTTTGATCTGATGTAATTTTGCTATTATAAATCAGTATCCAAATGGTTTCGATAAAGATCTGTTGGTTGGTACAAATTGATTGAAATACGCTTGGTGTGTACAAATAAAAATATATAATAATATTTGTATATACATACCTTCCGACAAATCGTTAGCAATGATTGTTGAAGTTATTGAAATATTGTTCAAGAATATAATATCGATCATCACTAAACTTAAAACAGAGTTTTCATCGATAAATAATTTTCTATAATTTATTGAACACAAGCGACAATATTATATGCGATATTTTTTAATTATTTCTCTGAAACAGTTGTACATATAATAATCAAATTGAATATAGGCTGGGGTATAAAAAATGAGAAGAAACTACAAATGCGGGCCCAGTGGCACAGCTTGAGAGATGCCTATGTCCAGCAATAAACTGAAGTAGAACGAAAAAACGCCTAATACATATAATTTAAAATTGATTGCGTTGCTATATTTTTCTCCAATTAAAGATAATTATATAGCATTGTATCAAGATAACATTTTATTACCATTAAATTGTTACGAACTTTTATTCTTTACCGGTTAAATAATGCACACGGGGCTATACCCGCAGCGTCCGCCCTGCAGAGCGACGTCTTAGGATGACAGAAAAAACTTGGTCACTGTATATACGAGTAGGTTTCTAAATACATTTTTACGATCACACCTAAATATCTAATAAAACATATTTGACGATTTCCAACCACGACATAATTTGTAATAATAACGATGAATAGACTACGAAGATATTATATAAAAAATAATATAAATATAAAGTAGAATCCCGTGCCAATAAAATCCTCGATATGGTGGTAAAGGGTATGAAGAAAATATACGTGAAGTGGCCGCTGTAATGTAGGTGTGAGTAGATGCTACGGTGACTACAGGCCGCAGCGGCGCCCGAGGGCAGAACGCATGTGCCAATATACCGTAGCACTGGGTACCACACTTCTATGTCATGTACTCTCTAAGAATTCATTCTCGCTTTATTCTGTTTCAGTTATTAAAGAGATTATTATAATAAAATGTATATATCCTCGCAGCCAATTCCTTGTCCCAGCGATTGGTTATGGTCACTCCTACTTTTAAAAATAATTTCAAATGCATCAAGTTTTAACACTTTCAAATAATTAGCAGATGTTCTTTGGTCAAGACGGCTATTTATGATATAAATACAGGTACATTTAAATTATCATTTACTACTAAAATAGAACCGAAGATAATGTTAATTACGAACTTTGCGTTTAATTATATGACTTAGAGACGGCTATAAAAAGGAATTCACATAAGAGCACAATATAATAAAGCACAGATTTGGAACAATGCAGGTTGCATGTGCAGCGGTTACGGCAGAGGGAGAGAGACGCGCGCATACATCTCGCGGCGCGCGCGAGCGAGATGCCGGCTGCGGCAACCGCGTGACTGCTGCCTCCAAGACGTGGGCAGGACCCGTCCATCATCGGTTCATATGAACGCACTACTGCTACGGTACTAGTTAATGCCAATGGGCGAAGGCCGCGACGGCTCCGCAGGCGGCTGCTCCGCGCGGCGGGGGCGCGCGGCTGGTCAACTGCGGGCGAGCGCAAGCTAGGGGCGGCGATAATAACCATATCTACGGGCGTGTCAGTGATCACCGATTACGTAAGAGGGCAGCGGGGGCGCCGGTCACGACGCGGTTACCTCTCTGGCCATCGCGGCATGACCGCCGGAGGCCGCGGGCGCGCGCTCACGCCGCCATCTTCGAGGGGCACAGCCCGGGACTCGCGTCGCGACTCGCGGAGCACTTGAGCGCTGCGCCGCGTGGGCGGCGATCGATGGTAGCCGCGCGCCTGCGCCGCCGAGCCGGGCCGAGCGCGCGCGACCGCCGCCGAGCCGCGCGGTGCATCCGCCCTGACCCACTTCCCGCGCACACTGACCTCCTTCTCCCGACTTCCAATGGAGCGAGTTGGGATCGCTCGGATGCGATGCGTATACCCGGCGGCGCTGTCATTTAGCCATTTTATTCATGCCGTTTTGAACTTTGGAACACTTGTATACGGGTGATTATGCCGTAAATGAGTTTCGTAGTTGATGTATGTAGATACGTCGCTGATGCTGTGCGGCTACATCTATTGCAATGTTAAGGTAGCGCGATAAGTTCATATATCTCCTGGTGTATAACCGGGATAGCAAACAATGAATAACGAACGAACTGTGAAATAAAAGCAAATTTAACTGTATCTGTTGAACCTATTCTGTTGTAGCGCCCTATAATTTGTTTACAGCAATCTTAAAAGCAGAAAAATTGCTTAAATGAAATTTTATATCAAATGGAAAGATTACAATTTTCAGGAGATTGAATTTAAATTATTTATCACACTGTTGTTTTATACTCTTTCAGATGTATTTAAACAAAAGCATCTTTAAAAAAAATCTTTAAAATGTACGTACCTATTCGTTTATATCAATCAGTAGAATAGTTTATACCTCTAGGCATGATATAAATACTTTACTAAAAACACAATGCGAAAAAACATTAAGCACTCTTTAAATAATATTTGCACTATAATCAATGTTTCATATGTAGTTAACAAGACAATGTCATTTTATTTATGAAACAATATTATGACAATTAAATAAATATTAGTGAAATTCAAAAGTCAAGATTATAATAATTATTTTGTAATTGCCATAAAATACAACTAATCGTAAGCTTAATAATTTGGGAATTTTGTGGCAGCGCGGCGAACATGAAGAGTGTCGTGCACAATGGAACGGGGGCTCGGCTTCGGAGTACAGTCCAATAATATCGGTTAGTGAAATGTAACCTAGAAACTATCCATTCTATTATACAACTGTTTTGAACCTTAATCGATCCAAGAGCTGCCCTTATGTAAGCTACTGGCTAACTTAAGTAATTCAAAACTAACCAACTACTTATGTGAACGAACGAATGGCGTCCGTACCTATATGAAAAGTGAGATGAGTATGGATGAAGCAGGTTGGGTCTGTGAAGACAGGAATATTTGGCACTGGCGTGACGATGTAATAATAATAGATAGCTACATTTTGAAATCAAGAATTTTTTTAGACATCACTTCAGACCGATATCCGACTCTGCTGTTTTCTACCAATGATAAGCTTCGTTGTTGTTATAGCTATAAGCTAGGTTGCTAAGATAAGCTAGGTTGTTGTTATAGCTGTTTTAATTACGACCTCTTTTGTCCCAATAATTATATAATATATAGAATATTAAGTAAGACGACTTACCATTTACTGATATCACGCTACTAAAAGACTAATTCAAAAATACTGTCTAAGATAAATCATATTACACACATATATAGTGCATGCACTCAAGTTCAACAGACAATCATTTGGCCTGGATGAGAACCGAGCCTATATCGCCTAGCGTAGTAATTATGTTCACGGTTCAGTTTCGGGTCTAGCAAATATTTGTATGAAACCATTAATTACGGACTTTGGACAATAAATAACGATATTCAATAACAGTGATACGATTGTGATAAATACTTTATGAATGATGCATAATGAATAAACATACAGCCACATATTTCATAATAAACATGAATAAACATTCATAAAAAAACATGAATCTTTTGTGCATAAAAACCACGATGCTGTTCTCGTTGATGTGAGCGGCCAATGTCAAGGGCCTGTCATGTACAATCCACTTTGCTTCAAGTCGTTCTTTGATGCTTTGTCTTACAATAACCTTCAACATATCCCTCCTTACGAGAACAATAACGATTTCTAACGACCGAAGCCGACCTAAACATTCAAGATTGATTCCAAAAAGTTTAAAGGTGTACTCGTACATATCGCTTAAAAATAAAAACAACATGAATTATACAGGGAGTTGAAAATTTTCCTAACTAATATACTTTATCGCACAAATTGACTGTAATTTGACGACAATACATTTTTTTAATGTAAACTAACTAATGCAAAGTTAAAAGCTAATATGAAATAAATAAAAGCCCAACAATATTGTAGAAAGATGTTTTCTCGTAAACCAAGTGTCAGAACACCGGGCGAAACTAGCTTTCATTAACATAACTAACACTATAAGTATTTTTTTTACAAAGCTAAGCATGTTATCACGTTTCAAGTCGAACTAAGACACATTTATCGAACCATAAAAAATTGAGGCAGATTAAGCCTGCCGCACTGTAAAACAGTTTAGGTTTGGGCTGATTCGACCTCAACGATGCCAGCTGAAAGTTCCCTAAAATCATACCCGCAATGATTATAGCAATAATTTGAGGCATAAGTACTTGTATTTTCTAACAAGGTCTGCGCAGCTGGGGTGGGTGATGAACCTTAGAACCCCTCGTCGTCGTGTATCGCCTCGGACTAAAAGACGCTACCGCGCCATCAAGAATTTCCTGCGACGAACTTTGGGTAATTTTTTTTTTGATAATTATATACTCGTATATCCCTATTAATATTTTAAATGCGATTGCAAGTTTGTTTGTTACGGTTTCACGCGAAAACTACTCAACCGATTATCATGAAATTTTGTACACATGTTCTTGGAGGTATTAAAAATAAAATAGGATACTTTTTATTAAAAAAAAAATTATTTAAGATAAAAGCATCTCAGCAACCCAAGCCAACCTCACCTGCACGTGGTACACCATGCTATAACAGACGAGGCTCTGGCGACCGGCTGATTGCGGTATAGCGCAGCCTAAATAGGTACGGCTAAATGCCCTAGCCGCCGACGGGCAGCAACGTCGGCGGTGCGAAAAGCTGTGGCCTGCAATCTCCAACCCGCATGCCCAGCGTGGAGATTACGGACATTAACCCCCTTTTGGGGGATGCTTATCTCCAGCAGTGGACTAAGATACGCTGATGATGATAATGATGATGAAGATAAAAAAAATGTTTGTTAAAAAATCTCAGAATCTAGCTGCTTCAACGGCATCTAGCATTCCAGTAATTAAGTTCCAACCCTTAGTACCGTAATACCGTCGCGCTGTATTACTCACAGTTACGACAATATCCAATCCAATTGACTATAGTTTCAGCTGTTTGGAATTTTTCTATATTTATTGTTATTTTCTTCTGTCATTTTTATTTTTTAATTTTTCGTCCTATGCTACGTTTGCCGAGCCGCGTTTGCCGTCTCCACTCCACAACAAGCTTACTCCACTGGTTGTCGGTTCTGTCCGGTCGGTTATGTTCGATCGGTTATGTTTATGGCCATACCTTTACAGTCCAGTGTCTTAAACATATCCTCCAATGGGTGCGCGGCGGATAAGCCGCGCGGTGTGCGGAGGCGGTTTAGTTACGGAATGACCGACCCGAACGGGTAGCCACGTGAGGACAGACGACATTGACGGTCGTGTCAATTTTCATACATTTTCGATATATTACTAATGTTTATGTGGTTATTTGCTTCATAGCTTAGTAGCCTTTGCAAATTTACATGCAAAATGTATATGCAATAAAGTAAATTTATATTTAAAATAAAATTGTGTAATTGATCCAGCCAACATTCCGAATCTCTGCGGACGAAGTCGTGGGTAAAATCTAGTATAATATATAAAAATATTTTTGTGTCTATCGACACACTGTTAATGGGTTTTCTAATGGGCACTTTCAGTGCTTTACGAAAGCTTAAGGAATAGGGACCAAAAATAGCAATATTGCCGATTTATGCCTCCAAAAAATTTTAGTCTTTTAGAATTAGCAGATATTGATATAGGTACTTTTAATATTGCCCAATTTTTCAGGTTCCTCATCTCAGTTGGATAACAAAATTAATACTTCTTTAACTGTAAGCGCCTCAAATCTAGAACAAAATATAGTCGGAATTGAACAAAAACTTAATACAGTCAGCAAACATTGCCAGGATTTAGCGGGTCTAGAATTTAATTTAAGATCGTCAAGGATCAGTACAGTAACTGATGAAGAAAACAATGCACAATCAAAAAAAGACGTTGAGACATATCCATTGAGAAAACTTGAAACGAGAGTTCTGTACAAAACTCCACCAGATCAGTGCTGGAAACCAACTAATAAGAAGTTAATATCCAAAGTCAAGCTGTTCGACGATGAGAAGGGAGATAATGTAACATCTGAAAGGAAAATGGAAGGTCAAATTAACTCGTTTAAAGTAAGAGGTAGAAATAAACATAATGATAGATTAGATCCAGTACAAGAATGTGAACAAACATTGCGTAGTCGTAAAAATAACCCTACTTTAGATATCTACAATTCTTACCCTTTGAAAAGATTTTATTCTTTCAATGAGCCTAAATCCGTTAAACTTCATCAAAATCCCGAGTGTTCAGAAATACACCGACATAAGAAAAGCTATAAGCGTGATTATCTGGATACCAGCCACAAATTAACAGAAGAAAATAATGTACAACTTATAGAACAAAGGTACTTAGACCATAAACAAAAAAAATACAAAAATAAACACCAACACTCTGAACTCAATCAAGATTTCATAGCGGATATAATTAGACGACAATACAGACCAATTAAATTATTCGGCAGAAGGGAATCTGACTTTAGCCAGTTTTCTGCGCCAGTTTGCCGGGATCAAGAATTTTCTTTCCGTGAACCTGTGCAAGAAGGTAGCGAGCTATGTTCTTGTTGTCACGAAAGTCACAGACGACGCATTCATACGAAATACATGTGTAGTAATGATTGTAGTGACATACGAAGTATATGCGATACGCGACTTTACAGTTCTCAAAAGCACAATCATCAATCTAATCGCAGAAAACGATATGAAGATTACAATGATTCTGCAATGTATGATATCATTCCAGTTAAGGAGAAATCTAGTCCAAAATCACGAAGAAAATTTGTAGAAGATAATATTTTAATGTATGAAGGGTACAAGGAGGTTCCGCCGTCTCCTAGAACACAGAGACCGCGGTTAAACCTGCAAGCTCAACTTCACACTGCAGATGAAGATGAAGCATTAAACTTAAAGGAACGTTTAAGACAAAATAGGCAGTACAAATCACGAGTAAAACATGATGGAGATTGTAGTAATATTTCATCGGATGTCTTTATTTATAATCGAAATGGAAAACGAATTCAAAAATCGTACGTTCCTAATAATTTACAATCTTATGATACACACGTTGTAGAAACTCGAAGAAATCTACAATATCCACTGCTTAATAATGATCAATGTACAAACAACAATGACATCACTCTAAATACACAAACCACAGACATGTCAGCTGATAAAACAGATAAAACTCTAGATGAAATTAAGGACATTTTGCAAAACTTTCTACTAGAAATAAAAAAAGAGTCATTACAAAGCGAAAATAGGAAGAGTACAACTCAAACTGGTACACAAAATTTAAATGAATCACAACAACAATCGAATAATAGAAATGCTGTGTCCAGCAGTGGCAACAGTTTTAATAATAATGATAGTTTCGGACAATGCCGACCGACATTTATGCCACCTTTTCCGAACCCTTGCTGTTATTCTATACTTCCAGTGTGCCCAATGAGTTGTATGCAAAATGGATTTGTAGTGTCAAGTCCAAGTTTTACTTGTGCTACGTGCGCCAATGATTCGAAAGAAAAAACGTGTGGAACTAGCAATTCACCAAATAAAATAAATTCAGAAGCAACAAACAGTGAGACGCAAAAGTTAATAAAAGAAATTCATAAACTAATATCTCAAAATCCTGATACTATACCGAATAAGGAATCTTTTAAAAGCAATAGCCTAGCACCAATAAAAAACCGAAAAAACAATTGTGAGGCAAAGACGCTTAAGACAAGGAGCGTCGGTGGTAGTTCGGAAGCATCTAAACATGATGCAAACGTAGGGACACCAACAATGAAATGCTACTCAAAGAGTTGCGAGGCCATTGGAGCTCGAATAGATACGAATACACAGAAGAATGTAGCTAATACCAGTTACTCTGACACTGTCCTTGAAAAAGGTAGTAGTGAAGAAGCAACTACCACAAAATCTACTTCTGAATCAGATTATAGCAGCGACACAACAATTGTTAAGGTTATACAATTTCAATAAACCTACACATTATTTATTTGCCTTGTGTGTATTTTCATTTTGGTATTTAATTTCAGAAAAAAAGAAATAAATTCACCAACATCCTACGTTCTATCGGACTTCTCAAAAAAAATAAAAACGCGGATATTGAAGAAATTAGCGAAAGCGATAGTAGTATAAAAGTTGCGAAAACAAAGGCAAGACCACCATTTGAGCAGCACCTAATTAATTACAACGTGCATAAGCAGGAATATTTTCAGCCTCCTTCTATGCCATCATATCCCTTCCATCATATACACCATCACAATGAATATTTCAACACAGCACCGTACCAGAATCCCAAGCATTCTTGTTCACCTGCTCATGCACATAATAAAATGAAGGAATCTAACGGGAAAACTTCGCACGACCAAAACATGCGTTCACATTGCCCTTCAGCTTGCCATGGCTCAATATCACCTTGTGCAAATTACTATGATCCTCGCTTCGGTAATATAGCGCCACAAGTTCCTGTATGTTTAAAAGAAATAGAAGTGAAGAGCATAGGGACGCAAAGTATTAGGAAGATGTCGCTATTAGAAAAAATTACTAACAAAATGCAAATATCTGAACAGAAAAAAAACCAACCATCACATACGCAGAGTGCAACGCAAACAGCTAAGGTTAAAACTGGCACGAACATATTTGATTGGAAGAAGTTACAAGAAAAGACAATGCAAAATACTGCAAATCCAATGAAGTTTTCCTATAAAACCCAAAAGCGGTTGGCTGAAGGGGACATTAAAATGAGAAACGCAATGCTCAAGAAGTTGTTTTATAAAAGAAACCCATTTTCACCGCGCAATCTTTTAGTTAGAACACTTCTTGGAAAGGACATTTCTAGTTTTGGTGAGCCACCAAAGATGTATAAGCCTAGAATGTTTATATAACTGTCTTCTTGAAACCTATCAAAAAATGAAAATGTGTGTCATTATGTCTAAAACGTTAGTCAATAAAAGTTGTATTGTTTTAAATTATTTCGATATCAAAGTCTTAGTCTTATAGGTATAAAACTGATATTATTGGTATAAAACTGTTAAAAAAGGACTCTGTCAACTTTATGTATGAGTATCAGCAACATAAGATTAGTAGCAACTCGAAG
>DWEC01003615.1:0-10458 GCA_018245735.1 Microceris miodesmiata
CCCGTATTCAAACAGTGGAATTGTAATGGGTTAAAAAAAAAATTACATTAAATTGTTATTTAAATTCATTTCACGAAATACATCTCTTTATAATAAATCACAACACTTGTAGACATATTTATGGAAACAAACACGGGACGTAATCTTGTATGTGCCGTACTTCACAATTTTTCGGTAAAAAGAAATTATAGAAACCGTCTTTTCTAGCTGCTTCTAAGGGATGCCATGACAGAATCGATTTAGTTTCAATATCTTCTTTAGAGCTCTCAGCAACAAAATTAGCTAATGCATTTCAAAGCGCGTCGCGGAACACTGCCTTTGCATTTTAGTAGGGCACTGGATATTCACGTCTCCAAGAACACATTAAAATGTAATAGGTAAGGAAAATTCTTAATACAGTATGGAGATTAAACCAATATCTATTATATTCTACAGTGTATGTGTCTAATATCTCGTCCATTATATCTATTATATAGTCTCGTGATTATTATCATCTAATATAATATATTAGTGCGTTGAACACAAGTATTTGTTATATGTGTATTAGAAAAACAAAGTATGCTGTTATCATGCATCTAGTAACCATAATACAGGTTCACTTCGAGCCTACTTCGGGATCAGATGGCTGGTTGTGATGTCCCAAGATTTTCATTACTATTATAATTGTACTATTATTATTGTACTGAACTATACTTGGCACATCTAATATTGGACAGAAAATAGTTTTTGCATATTTTATACAATTACCAAATCAATGGTGATGAGAAAAAAATATAATATGTAATTTTAAACAAAGCATTGATCATTCTGTTATAAGCCACGTGTCTCCACGATCATTGCAGATATATGTAGTTGACCACGTTGTTTAGGGATTAGCCCGTCATTAGCTTGTCTTAATCGTTCTCATTCTAGGACATCCTCGTACGGGAGTGGAGTGATGAAAAGGTTTTCTGATGATATGACGCTGTTAAGAACTGCTGGTCAATTGAATTTTTTTACATGTGTACAAATAAGAAACTAAATTCAAATTAATAACTATGCAACACCCTAAGCCGTCAATTACTGTTATACTGGTATCAGCGAAACATCCCTTCACAGTTCTATACATCAAAGCAAATCCCTAATTAGTCCCAGTTGTAACCGAATTATTTAGCCGACTAAACTCAAACTAAGAGAATACTTAAGCATCGCACACACGGTCCTCGCTAGATAATCGCCGCTTCCTTGTCTCGACTAGAAGTAGAGATTATTAGAGTCAATATTAAGGGTAAACTCAGAAACATCATCAGAATTAAAAATAACTTATACTTGCGAGTTTGTCTGCGTGTGTTATGATATTAATAACAATAGTTAATGAAGTTATGATATTAATAATAATAGTGCCAAACTTCAAACTACTCCGTCTGTCCAATTTTCGTAAAAAGGGGTACAAAGTTTTTTGCTTTATATATTAATATATAGATGTACATATGTGTTTTTACGAGTAAAACGTGAATCAAGTCTTAATAAAATCCAAATATATCTATTTTTATTACCGTTGTATCATCACGCTAGATCCCGCACAGGTGAGGTCAGAGATCAAAGGGTATCGAATAACTTAAACCTTACAGACCTTGTGTGCTTCTTCCACATTCATCACTACCTTAATGTAGATAGATATACGAGTACTTCATTTGTAATAGAACAATAATAGACCTAGAGTATTATTTATAAAGAAGGGTAAGTTCATGGTTGTGTTTAAAACTGTTTGTGACCAATTAAGCCATGGATACAAAGATTTAAGTCGGACTTAATGCGCTTACCTAAAGTCCTTAGCAGATGGATAATGCGTCAGTTACTTTATATTTATTTCCGATCAGTTACACAATTATTGGTACTGAAATTGCCCATTCAATTAACGCATTAGCTGCCTATAATTGGTCTTAGAGTATCAAATACGAGTAGGTACCCAGAATTCCTTTTAGCATATACTTTGTGGGAGCTATGTATATGGACTAATTTACTAATTTTGAAGTGGCAATGGGTAGGCCACATCGCTGGAGTGACCGACAACCGATGGGTAAGAAAGGTCATCGAGTGGCGACCACGTCTCGGTAAAAGGAGCGTAAGACTGGCTGGCAGTGGTTGGATGCATAGAGCAGAAAATCGAGCTCAGTGGCGTGCCATTGGATTGTATTTGTGTGTTTGCGTGTGTGTGTGTGTGTAAGACTCCTTATAAACTGTAACATCCATAACGACAACTCTGACAAAAAATAAAAGATCATTAAATTGAATAATGTATCAAATTTCACTTTCTTAATATTTACTTAATATAAACGTGGTAAAAAATTACATATAAAATATATTAACGGATGTAATTGTGAACAGTAAAAGCATATCTTTATTATTACATTTTTTACTACTATGATAATACTCCTCAGACAACACACGCGTTAGCAGATAGTAACATAATAATCCAACATTTTCGTAAAAGAATCTGATCATACTGAACATAAAATTCCCGTATCTAGACATACTAAAAGCTCTCAGGGAATAATGAAAAACCAATACCGATTTTTGCGTCACATTTATAAAGCGACAAGAGATATCTTAAGTATGTTCCGTTAATTTCTTCCTAAAATTATCTTTACTAATGATTATCTCTATATTGGAATGTATGAAAAAGTACGGGTGTACACACAAATTGTCTACACGATTTCTACCTGGCAGACTACGTGAAGATGTTTGGCAAAAACATTAAGGAATTGACTATAACATGTAGAAATGTAAATCCTATCATAATGATGGTTTGAAGTTATTAATCTGTGCAAATGGAACTACTCGAACAATGTGGTTGGTTCCCCGGTTTTAAATTATATAATATAATAAGATTTATACATAATATTACATTAGGTATAAATTTGTTTAATAATAAATTACGATAAGACTTAGAAATATATTCTGTAGGTGGATAAATATAATATAAATACTTTTCGCTTTTTCTACAAATATCTCTCATACATTTTTATAACTTAAAAGACGTTCTTACGAATTAGCTATCGTTAGAGGTTGTATAAAAAAAATGTTATTGAGAGTTGTGTTTCATTAAAACATTTCTGCTTGAACAAAACATAATTTCTCCAAAATTTGTGTGGCGAGTTCTCTTTACAGATGTAAATGTTTAAACGGAGAGTTTGAGAGAACAATGTTTTATAAGGAAGAGAACGGAAATGTTTTGAATAAAGAATTCCTCAATTTCAATTTTGGAACAGATTGCTGGCTATTATTTCGGTTACCTTTCAACTTTTTTTCAATCTCCGAAATGATTTCGGCTCCATGGCGCGGCCACCAGCTATTGGGAAACATGTAATTTTGATTACTTTTCTTCTGCTTCCGCATTTTTTCGTTCTCGTATATTTTAGAGAAGCTCAATATACTTAATTTCTCTTGAGTCAAAAAAAGCAAAAGGATTCAAATAAACCAGTATCTTGAAACCTCCACACACGACCATCTCATGTCATATTAATTAGAGCCCATACTTTGTTGACCACATAGCCGGTAGACTAAATATAACAATATTTAATAAATGGTTTACTCTTCATACCCAGACACAAAACAAATATTTTTCCTTTGTTGATGCTCGTTTCAGAAACATTTGTTCCCGGTATGTATCGAATGAATTAGTCTTGGTTCTGGAGTCAGGTTCACTGAACACTTAGGCAATCTTAGAGTCAAATCCTTTAAGGAATAAAGGAACTATTACACTTTAAGAAATGTTTTAATAACATAATAAACGCCTATAGTCTCTGAAGGGGAAGGCAAAGGAGTATAGTGCACCCTTACGTTTTACCAGTTAAGTTCATAACCCAGAATGTATAAGAGCAGTGGGCTTATTGCCCTTTACCGTGGACAAATCTAGACTCCGAGCCCTACTAGTAGTTTTTCAGAACCTCTCGATTTTCAATCACGCTTGCATCCACTCGACCCACGAGACAGTCAAATGATGCTTAAGCATCATGTACATAAAATTCATTAAATTACACATTTACATTGGTGTTTATTTAAAATTTTCTTTAGTTACGACTCCTTGTCTAGCCAGTTAATGGATTCATACATCTCCAGTTCGCGTTAGAGCAGGTCTAACGTCCAAAATTTATTTATACCGCAGTCCACCTGGGAAATTGATTTATTAGCGAAAAGGGATGTTGCCTTATTATGTTTGAATAATTTACAGACGTAGATACATGGACGTAATAATTTATCTCATGGGATTCGTCCACAACAAAAACAAGATTTAGTATTAAACTTTACTATAATGTAATCAAAACCAGAATTCAGGAGTTTCTTTTATCGTTCCAGTGTAATAGATGAGTCTCTTATTAGAATGAGGACTCACTTGGATCTCCTATGTAGTCTAGACTACTATGTAGTGTACCGCGTAGACCAGGTACGGACGGATATGTAGATTATACACGACTTGAGCAAATAAAGGAATTTTAAAATGTATATATGTTTTTAGGATATTTTCCTTCGTCAATATATTGTAACGGCGAAGAAGAATATCGAATTATTAAATCTATATTAACTCATATTCGTGTACCCTTAAAGACGGATGGAGTATTCTTAAACATTTTCCGACATTGCCGCAAATTGTCAGAAATGTGACAAGAGAAGATACAACCAAATTTATGTTCCGTTCCTTGTTATCTGTGACAATGTTAAGGAAGGAAACAATATAAAATTCACATACTGCTTTAATTTAACTTCACCCTTAAGTATTATTATTGTACTTTCGGGGTAGGCAGTGAGCAATGGTTGCAAACTATCTCTACCTTACAAATTCGATGCCTCTATATTACATTCATCATCGGGCATACTACATACCCGTATGTATGTATCATGATTAACGCTTCTCAGCCGACTGCTAGAAATAGCTCTGCCCTAACGAGCGCTATTGTGCTTTGTCCAAGGCTTGCTTATTATTATTATCAAGGATTTAAAAGTACAGAAGTTCATAGCGATCCATAGAAAAAAAATCTGTGTGTGTACTTATGTACACACATAAGAAGTTATACTTGTTTGGTGTTAGAAGATAAAATTTTTTCTACAAAATTTATCCTTCGCGTTATCCTATGTTTGTAGAGAAAACGACACTGATAATAGAAGAAAAGGTATTTAATGCATTAAAAGATAGTGTTATTATAACGCAATGTTCACTTAAATAAATTTTATTTCACTGTCATAAAAAACTAAAATATTGAATAGCTAATTTCATGGTGTCAATTCTTGTGCCGGTGTGCGCATGCATTTTAAAAAAATATTCCCATTTTCCCCTAAGGCGCCCAAAAAAGTATAAAGTCAAAAATTTAACTTCCATCGTAACCACCAATGTTTGTAGATACCCACACGAAACATATATTATGTAAGAAATTGCCTTTTAAATTCTTACAAGCAAGCAATATGAATCGGCAATATTTCTTCAGTAATGCACAGACCAAAAAAAATTTGCCACATTCAGCATTTGCACGCCTGCATTGAATACACCATGCAGCTTCAGAGAGCTTTTGTTATTATTGTATTTATGTATACAGTTAACCGCTCGCGGTGTATCGACGGCAGTTGAACGATTGTTCAGTTCGCAATAGCCCAGTTTTGGAATTTGAAATATTTTCGAATGCCAAATATTTTAGTATTCAACGTACGTACATATTTATAGCGCCACATATATTTTTCACGAATGCTGTAACTTGCTCGGGCTTCGTACTTTTATGTTATATACGTGTATGCAAACTATGCAATGTATGTTCAGTATAACGATCACTATGGGCATTCTCGATGTACGTATCCAATCGAAAATAGAAGTACAGTACAGTGATGCTACTCGTACCTTTGATTACTACGTTCGAATGCACAGTCTTTATGAGTCCTGGATATGTGTACAGCTTGCAATCCAAGTAGGTTTTTAATCAATAGAAGACTGCTTTATATCATGGGCCGCTATAACGTGTCCCGTGTTTATGTGATTGTTGCATACCTCTGTTATTTATGTACCTACACACCACGTCAGATTAGCTACTGGTATATGAAGTTATTAAAAATGTTTTGTGTCCTGCGCTGTGTGTGTCTTTAATTAATACGTTGGTAATTTTTTTCTTGTTCTATTTAATAAAGTAGTAAATGCCTATGTATATTTGTTTATTCGTTTTTGAAGTATGCTGAATTATTTATGAGCCATTACAATCTAGTTTACAGTCAGTTTATAGTCATTTACGAGTAATATTAAGGCCCAAACTTCCTAGGTCGTGAGTTCAAAGACTAGCGCCTCACTATTTCCGTACCTTTTAAATTTTGTGTTCTAAAAATTATATATCACTTGCTGTAACGTTGAAGAAACACATCATGAGAAAACCTATATACCTTAGAGTTGTTGTAATATTGTCTATCGTGGTTCGAATCTTTCAACCGCAACTTGGCATCCTGAGGCCTTAACACATGTAACACAGAGGAACCATAAAAGGTTTGATGTCAGACTAGAAAAAATTAATTTATTGATATTTACAAAGTGAGCAGTAAGTTCGCTTGAGCGTCGGAAGATTTTTATGATATTTTATTTAAACAGCTGAAACTAATTATACACTCAAGTAGACATCAAACAGTCTAGGCATAAATTACATTTATTAGTTCTTTCCAGTGCCTGGACTTCTAGTTCATGGTGAAAAGTTTTACGTGCTAATCTGTAAATTAGTTTGGCTGTGATAAGGGTGTACAGATCATTGATTTAACGGTAGTTTAGGGGACGTTTAATGGATCTTTTGCATTTTGGTTTTCAAACTTTTAGATAATATTCTTCGAGTTTATAATCCATTAAAATTGAGAATATATCTGATCATGGTGATGATAGTGAATTTATGTTTTTTTTTAATGTTAGTTGCTGTCATACTTTTTATCTGATATATTTTTGATTTTGGTTCGTTATTAACCATCATATACTTATCGATCTTGTACGGAATAGCCAATAGTTATCAAGCAAAATTTATTACAGGTGACCTAAAAAACAACATTAACAGTTTCAAAGATCTGCTATCAAATTTAAATGTCACTCAAGTTCTGTTTGGAATCCAAATCGATTTTCCATTATCTTAGCTGTCACGTTGTACAGCCATTTAATTATCTTTATAATAAAAACAAGATAATGCAATAAGGAGAATATTTTCGAGGTAATTAAAACCTTTTTATTTTAAGAAGCAAATTATTTCCAAAGTTTACGACAACTTGAAAGGGCTTTCCGAAAGAATTCATCCGTGCAAATTATTTTAAGTTAAAACCTTTTTTTTAGTAAACCCTCCTTATAATAAAGCAATTACACTTTTTAAGTAAGAATTCGGTCCGACGCTCCAGTATCTCATTGGATAAAATTAATCGAGTTTCAAATAGAGATTACCAACTTTCGAACTACCCTCATTACTTCGGGTCAGCTTGAACTCAGTCGCTGACTTTGAAATTGGAAGGGTCGGTCCAATTTTTTTTTAAAGAAATGCGTTTATATCTTTTGAAACGCAGGCCTATCTTACATCTTGTGTGTCTTATTATACATGGCGTATTTCTGGCTTTCATAATTTTCAAATGAGTTTTACTTTGCATTGACCAATTTATTACTAGCAATATCTACATAATATGTCTACAATACAATAGGGCTATATACGTAAATGCTATGGCTACCTCTGTAAGAACATAATATTATGGTGAGACGGTTTTCACGTGTGACGCTATTCGTAGTTTTTGGATACCTTTTGAAAAGAATCCATAAATCAGTTTATATGGAAGTGAGAAGTGCCCATAAAGGCAAGGTGTTCGTACATCAGAGTCAATAGAAGAACTTTGGCGATGCATTTCCTCTTAACGGCCAGTTTCGGCAGCAAGTTCCTTGACCTTTAACAAAATTTTATTAGAATTACTTCGTCGTACGATTTATTCTATTTCTTTATAACTATGTATGTGTGTGTATGTTTGGGGCCCAGGTTAATGTGTGTAGGTAATTTACCGACATTTATTGTAACATAAAAACATTCTTGAAACCCTGTTATAGAAGAACCCTGTTATAGAGGAATTACTTAAATTAATTATACAAAGATAGTGAATGCAAGTGGTAACAGTTTAAATTAAGGAATTGGTTACATTTATCTTATTATTATTATTAAGGTCTATTATACACAATTCTCTCATTGTGAAAAAAAGTTATTCATAGTTAAAAAAAACAAGTCTGTCCACCAGCCCGCACCGTGTGCCACACCATCACGTCCCTGGAAGTGCCCAGATGGGCAGACCCCCGCGCGGACGTGGAGCTGCGGTGTAACTACGCACGAGACCAGCTGGACCCACCGCTGCACTCCGTCAAGTGGTACCAGGGCAACCACGAGATTCTCAGATATACGCCTCAAGAGGTAAGTGACATGAATTCATTGACAATTGCCTTAAAAAAATGAAATCTCCAAATTCACAACAATAATGTCCTTTATGCTAATACAAGATGTTTTGGAGACCAAATTTTACCATATAGTTATATTTATAAAAAAAAAAACAATAACTATAAGTTAAAATTTGGTTTTAGTAATACAAATTTTACATCATAATAATACGTCATTACAGGTAACGACCTGTTATAACTGTAACAGGTCGTTATCACACCACAGTAATAACGCCATCTCCAGCACCAAAATCACACCACAGTGGGTTCCCTCTCTTATTATTATTTAAAAAAGCAAGACGGCAACCACAGCCGTTAATAAAAACAAAACAATTACTATGTTTGCCATTAGATATTAATATTACAGTCGCAGGTAAAACTTATTGTAAACATTTGCTTTGTGATAGACATAATATGTCGAAATGTCACAGCAATTTCGAAAATACCGATCACTATTTTAATTACCTAATATAATTCAAAATTATTATAACTATTATTATATTTTGTCATAGTGACTGATGAAACGTGGGAGTGTATTACACTCCTCTGCCTACCCCTTGGGGATTACAGGCGTGGTGTTGCGTTTTTTTGTAAGAGTGGCACATTAAATTGCGCTTGATTTTAATAATCGAACCGGTGCAAATAACTTACTGGTATTTTTTTAACATGAAGAACTTTGAGCTTCCACTACTATTATTTGTAACTATGTCGGTTGACAAATTCTCCTCATTTCTATGTACTGTTTTATATAAGGATCCCTCTTGGAGGACAGGCCTCATTAATTCATTTCCGTGCTTCAGAAGGCACATTTAAGATGGATACCGTTAATTTATATGGAAGGACGTTTTCCTTTAATGAAGCTTTGACTTCGTAAACCGATTAAGGCTGCAGGTGGCAATGTAAAAGGAGAGGTGCTTCCGATATTGGCAACATTCATTATTGGACTGGCCTATTATTCTGGTGCTTAATGAACCTGAGTGCGGAGCCCGGGTTGTGGGTTCGAATACCTCCATAAAAATTGTTAGTGCACAAAAAAAAATCTAAGGTGTGTGAAGTCTGCCAACCCGCACTTGGCCAGCGTGGCAGACTAAGGCCTTTACCCTCTCAATATGAGAGGAGACCCATATTCCAACAGTGGAATTATAATGGTTCGATGATTATGCACACGTAATTGTTTTGAGGCTCGGTGTAGAACGTATTTATATAAGTGTACATTTTCATGTATACATGTAGATTATCAGCTGCCTGGTAATAACTGTTATTGTATTACGTAAAAGCAATTAGGTAAAAATAATACCGCTATATACTCATCAGGTAATAAACGACTACATCACGTTCGTTATAATTCTGAAAACAAATTTACCGTTAAATATAGGTTGCCAATTACTGAAAGGACGTAAAACAAGGAGTCCTTGTCATTTTGAATAGGCCTTAACTCCTGAAAATTGAGGTATAATTAATAAACCGGCCACGGTTTTTTATATTCTCCATAAACATTAGTATTAACAGTAATGTTTACGTCCATTTAATTTTACGGGCGCTGTTGAATAAAGTTTTAAAAGCTGGCCAGCTTTTTATAGCGCACTTAAAGCTTGCAATCGTTGGATTTAACAATGATTCTGTCTTAAAAAGGGATTGTGCTACATAAATGTAGAGAAGCTGCTTTAAAGTATGTTTGTGTTACTGAAATGTTCGTGACTTTTAATTTTCATTTGCATTATAAGTAGTGTCTCGTGCAATAGCGTTTATTAATATTGTACTTAAGGCATACAGTAAACATGACACTAAAAATATTCATGAATACATCTTATACGGTACCTTGTGGACGCTGTCTGAATGTAAATTATTTAAAATACATACGTGAGATAAATATTAAAGTCTGTACATTCGGCACATCAAAAATCTGGTGATTTTTATAATCTGTTATTATTTAGTTTTTATTCTATGGAGTTTAAGACCTAACGACATGGATCAAACTCATACACATGAGTGATCCGAAGATAATATTATTGTTG